>ML814378.1:75716-93866 GCA_009831015.1 Picea engelmannii | reverse complement strand
CTTACAACTGATGTCCCCCATGTGAAAGATAAAGGCAAAGTTGTCACTTCCCCTTCCTCTCCTTCAAATGACTCTTCAAAATCCATGTCCTCCCGCATGCATATGAATGATGATTGTTCTCATCTAATTAGTGAAATATGCCTCAAGGTTCAAACCAACCTCGGGCTACTTCCGGAAAATCAAAAGGGGACAACAGTGATAAGAGAAAGATTGCCTCTCATAGTGGCAAGTATGGATTTTAATTTATGTGTTTTTATGATTGATTTGATGAAGACAGTGGTCTGCAGAAAGTTTGGACAACAAGCTCTTTTTGGATAATATGGATTATGTGGATATTTATATATTGTTTTGGATATGATTTAAATTATTTCTGATATTTAAAGATTCATTTTTGAAGGTGGAATCCAAGGGAGTTACAAGGGTGGCATGTGTTAAATGATTATCCATTTATGTTTTATTTTAAGATTTAAAAAGAATAAAAGAAGGGAGTCGCAAGGGGTCCCACCTACCTAGTTATTATTAAATAAAGACCCTTAACTATTATTATTATTATTATTATTGTTTCTCCTAAAATAAATTAGTTAAGTCAAACTAACTTAACTAAAGAAAGTAGTTGAACTACTTCAACTTATTTGAAAGGCATAAAATCTAAACGAGAAGAAGAAACAAGGGGAATAGAAGGAGAAAGCAAGACTAAGGTTTTCTCTTTTGATTTCATGAGACAATTCAGTTTTCATCCATTCTTGAGTTTATTCAAAGCCTAATTCTATTTTTGACAGTAGGGTCCTATTGTAGACAACAAGGTTCAAAACTGAAGCAAATCATTCAAATGCTTGTTTTAGAGCTGTTGATCCATCCTTGATAGTCTGTGTATACTTGTTTGTTTATGGATTGATTTTCATATATGATAAAGGAAATTTTGTAGAGTCAAATTGGAAGCAGCCCGTGGCAAGTTGATCTAAATTATAAATTTCAGTTTTTACTTCTTGTTAGAGTCCTTTTGCATGGTGTTCATCGGGGATATCTAAATTAGACTTTGGTCCATGCCCTCACAGGGGTTTTATAAAGAGAAAAACAATTTTGATATCTTGGAATGAAATAAAGAAGATTGTTATTCTATCTCATTTGTGTGTATTGTAACTTGGTTACTTTTACTTTCGATCTCCATATTTACTTTCTGTAATCTGTATATTTTTCAGAAAATTATATAATAAAAAAATTGTTATTTGAAACATTATTTTTCATTAATAAATCAACTTAAACCCTTGTAATTAATACTTGTGGATTGGGAAAATATTTTTGAGGCTATAAAACATAGGGTGACATTCCCGACTATCTTGTCCTAGCCATGCAAGATTCGAAAATGCTTGAGTAAGATAATTCATATATTTTCCTCAACAATGGGAATGTTCTTTCAATAAGAGAAATCGATCTCTCCTTCTCAAAGTTTAATCTAAATTTGGTTACCTCCTAGTAGAAAATCTGGTAGGCTCCCTTTCAAAAGATGAAGAAAACTCTCGAAAGTCTCTATTGGCCAAGAGATAGGAATTATTGGCCAACGAAAAAACAAAGTGGTAGCTTAAAAGCAAGGGAATTTGGTTAAAGGAGGGAGATAAAAACACCAAATGTTTCCACATGTATGCAAACTATCGGAAAAACCTTAACTCCATTTAGGAAATTTTTGACCAATATGGTAAGGTAGTCAATTCCTTTGAAAGCATTGTTGAAGCAAGGAAGGATTTATTTTTAGTAACATGTTTAAGGAACTAAGGTGATTCCCAATTGAAGAAATCCTATAGTTGGCCAACTTTTTTCCCAAGTCATTTAATGAAGAAATGAATGAGACTCTTCAGTCATATGTTTTGGAAGGAGAAATCATAACTACCCTCTCTTGCATTAAAAAAGGTAAAATTTTATCTAGGATTCTACTACCTTCTAAAATATGAATCAAAATGCTCTAGAAAAATCGTTAGTTCTTTGACGTGACCCATTTGGATCTGATTCCTAAGAAAAAGGGTGCCTCCTCCTTCGATGATTTCATACCTATATCATGTGGTAATGTCATATACAATCTCATTTCCAAGATTATTGCCAATAGTCTCAAACCATTTCTTAGAGAAATAATCTCTAAAGAGCAATTTGACATTTTATTTAATAGACAAATACATAATGTGGTAGCCCTGGCCCAAGAAGATCTTCACTAGATCAAGACTCAAAATATCCCATATATTATCTTGAATATGAACTTTTATAAAGCCTACAATAAAGTTAGTTGGGTCTTTCTGAGAATTGTTCTAATTTAGATGGGGATGAATCTATCCATAGTCAATTGGATAATGGGTTGCATCAATTTGGTCTCATTCATTGTCTTAATTAATGACTCTCCCTCCAAATTATTTTGTTCTTCCATAGGAATTAGATAGGGATTCCCTCTATCTCATTTTCTATTTCTTATTATAACAGAAGGGTTAAGTAGGATGATAGGCAATGCTAGTATAAGCAACTTGCTAAAAGGAGTCAAAACCACCCCTATTGGAATTCTTCCTCATTTGTTGTTTTTTGACGATGACCTTCTCTTTGGTGCAAAATCTACTCAAGAATTCCAGGTTCTTAAAGACATTCTATATTTATGTTGTCTTGCTACATGTATGGAGATCAACATGTCTAATTCCATTTTTCTTTTAAATTTTCAAGAGTAGTTGGAAAGTCTTCTGCCATTCTCTCAAAAGGGAATTGACGAGGGACTAAAATGCTTTGGTTTTGTGTTGAAACATAATGCCTACTCCTATGAGAACTATATGTGGCTCTACAAAAAACTTGAAGCAATAATATCCCTATGAGTACATTGTTGGCTATCGAGGGAAGGGAACCTAATTATTCTTCAATATATTCTTAGCAGTATCCCCATTTATTGGGTGTCCATAGAAGAAGTCCCTAAAGGTATTCACACCGAAATTAGAAATATCATCTTCTAATTTCTTTAGTATGGTAAAAATAATGCAGAAGGCATCTTGCTTGTCAAGTGGTCGTGCCTTTCCCAACCCAAGGGACTGGGAGGATGGGGGATAAAAAATATTTATCTGTTTAGTTGGTCTCTAGCTGTGAAAAGCCTCTAAAGGATAACCCATAATGGAATGTTATGGGGCAGAGTTATGTCATCAAAGTACTTCGAAGGTATGACAATGGAGGAATGGTTTCATGCTCTACAAAAATCGGCCGTAAATAGTTTAATGGTGTGGAAAACTCTAGTGGAATCCTTCCTCCTCATAGGAGAGTGGAAAGTTTGGAGAATTAGAAACAAAAAAATATTAAAGATTAGGGAGGGTCCTTGGGAAAGATCGGATGGACACTTTCAATTTTTTGAAGAGTTAGTTTCAACTTGACACTAAAAAGGAATTTTCTCCCTTTGGGATGCCAAGGTCCTTGGGATGGATAGGGTTAGTCATAACGAATGGTTTCAGACTCATTTATGGGTTTAGAAGGAAAACATGTGGAAGAATGGAGGTGTTACGTTGGAAATCTTCGGTCCAATTTCATCAAGTTGAGAGAAGAGGAGGTTTATTCCCCGATTTGGTCAAAGAAGTCATTATCTAAAAAATACACAACAGAGTATGGAAAATGCACTCACCTTTGAAGATGAAAATTATTTTTTGGCTAGATCTCGATGACAAAATTTTAACGTGGGATAATGGCCTCAGAAGGGTGTGGGTAGGCCCCAAAAGGTGTGTGTTTTGTAGGAAAGAGTCATAATCTACCCATCATCTGTTTGTCTCATTCCCCTTTGTGGATTATATATGGTCTTTAGTTAAAATAGTCTTTAAAGAAAATGTTCCCTCCTTGGATGGAAGTGTCGAAGACTGGCTAAAAGGATGGATGAATGATGCTTATGTGAAAGAATTTGGGTCCCTTCCTTTCTTTTTCACTTACTTCATTTGGTGGTAATGTAGCATGAGTAACTTTCAAGATAAATTCATCCCAACTGAGGTAGTTGTAGGATTGGTGGCAAGCTTACCCATGAGTTTAACTGCAAGTTGAAGAAATAAAAGCTCCATCATCCTACCATGCCCACGTTGGTATATGAAATTCCATGGGTATTATTTGATGGTGTAAGCCAAGGGAATCCCCATAAATGTAAGATTGGGGTGATTCTTCATTTTTCCACCACAAAGTTATTCCAAATAAGATATGCTTCAGGATGAGGCTCTAACACCAAGGTGGATTTTTTTTCTTTGTGGACGTTGTTTTTATTTGCAAATAATTTGAGTGTGAAAAGGATTTAGGTAATGGGAGACTCCAAATTTGTTATAGAACGGGCCAACAATAAACTGCAAGTTTAGGTGATTCGCTTACAATCGATGTTAAAACAAATATGTGATATTCTCATCGAATTCGAATGGACGTCCTTCACCCATATTTATAGAGAGTTGAACCCTAGGTCCAATTATCTCTCCAAAGCAACATTGTCGCTAGAGGAGGATTCCTTTATCTCTAAGGATTCTATGATGGTCAAATTTGAGAGGAAATTTCATTCATGCTCTAACTTTTTTCATGTCTACCTCTTTTTTGTAATGTAACAACTATTAGATTGAACAATATACATATCTGGGTGGTTCAGACACAGAAATAAATGCTTGTACACATTTTTGTAACTATAATAGGATGACATGTGTGGTTATATAGTGAAACAGAAATTGCAATTGCTTAGTTTAAGTCTACTGAAGAGAATATGTGATCAATACTATGTATATTATTCTATGGAATATAAAGTTTTTTTTTTCTTGGAATATATATATATATATGTGTGTGTATGTGTATGATGAACATAATATATAATAATAATAAGACATAATATATAATAATAAGTATAAATACATTATAAATAGTTAATGAATAATAATGAAGAGATACCTTCGATATTTTTAATATATCTCACTTAATGTTGACTTCAAGAAACATTTTATTTTTCTTGATTGAAAATAATAATATATTCTTCTTTTAATTTTTCTTTACTTTCTTTTATAATGGTCTCCCACCTTTAATGAACCTTTACTTTCTTTGTTTCCTTACTATAAAATCCTTTACAACTTGATATAATATAATAATAATATATTACTTTTTCCTTTTAAATATTTAAGAATTTAGTAATGGCTTTTAAAAAAACCTTCAAAATAAATTTTCTTCTTTATATTCTTCAATATAAATTTTCTTTTAACTTTTCTTTACTTTCTTTTATAATGGTCTCCCACCTTTAATGAACCTTTACTTTCTTTGTTTCCTTACTATAAAATCCTTTACTACTTGATATAATATAATAATAATATATTTCTTTTTCCTTTTAAATATTTAAGAATTTAGTAATGGTTTTAAAAAAAACCTTCAATAGAATTTTTTTCTAACTTTCGTACTCTACTAAAAGGTAATTTAACTTTGATTTTTATTTGAATGTACAAGGTTCAACCTTTTAGTTACATCAACCGTCACGATTTTTGGAGGCGGCCCAACTCAAATGGTGGCTTAAATTTATTCAATCACGCTTAAATTTATTCAATCGTACGACACTATGAGAACCGAAGTCTGTATGGTCAAAATTGGCTATGGCTATGGCTGGATGTATGAACAATAGTACGAGCGATACAACTCAACAAAAAAAATCAATTTTCTTCATGTACAGATTGCAAACAAGCTGTTCTTTCGGAAGAACAACTTGGTTTCCTAAAAAGAAGACAGATTCTTGATGCCATTGGTGTGGCTCAAGAATTCATTCACTCGATAAAGAAAAAAAAGCAAAAGGCTATTCTTCTTAAATTGGACCTTAAGAAGGCTTTTGATAGCATTAACTGGAATTTTCTGCATCTTGCTCTCATTCAGAGCGGTGTGGGCTTCACGACAATGAGCTGGATTATGGGTTGTATCTCCTCAACCACAATGGTCGTCCTGATCAATGGTGAAGCTTCAAAGTTTTTTCACTATGAGAGAGGGATCCGTCAGGGATGCCCTCTCTCACCTCTTCTCTTCATTTTCATCTTGGAAGGCCTCAGCATTTTACTAAAGAACAAACAAGCAGAGGGGCTTTTGAAAGGGATAAAAATCGCCGGAATGACTCATATTCTGCATATCCTGTTCGTTGACGACGTTTTGATCTTGTCAAATGCAAATCATGCTGAATGGACCACCATTCATTCTATTCTAACTGCTTTTTGTGATGTTACATGACTAGATATCAATGTTCAAAAATCGGTCTTCCTTGCAACAAATGTCCAAGACCCATTGCTTACAGATTTAAAAGAGTTGTATGGAATTTCATCTCTGGAGTTATCAAAGGGATTTTCCTATTTGGGACACTTCCTAAAATCCTCCTTCTATTCAAAACAAGACTGGGCCTGGTTAATCAACAAATTTGAAGACAAATTACTAAACTGGCATAACAGATTTCTTTCCATGGGAGGAAGATATGTCCTGATAAAGGATGTTCTGGAAAGTATCCCGGTTTATTGGATGGCTTCAGCTCATATCCTGGCAGCGATTTTGATTTCTCTTTGACAACTCATCTTCTCCTTCCTTTGGTCGGGTAGCAAAAAGAGTAAGGGCTTTCATCTCAACAAATGGGAGGTGTTATCAAAACCAAAGTTGTTGGGAGGATGGGGCCTCAAAAATCTCCCCCTTTTTTATAAAGCGCTCACGGCTAATACTCTGTGGAGAATTCTAACTAAACTGAGCTTGTGGAACAAAGTTATCTCAGCAAAGTATCTCCGTCAACTCCCGGTTCATCTTTGGATCAGATTTTCCTCAGGCAGCCCCACAAAAGGTTCTCGAATCTGGAAACATCTCATTTCCTCCCTTCCGATTCTTTTACAATGGATCTCGTGGATTCCGGGCAATGGCTGCCTAATTGAAGTCGGCAGAGACAACTTCCTTGGATTGGGGAGTAAAGTCATACTCTCACCCCCTCTTCTAGTGCACCTACATGCAAAAAATAATATATTTTTGAACCAATGCTGCTATCAGACATCAGAAGGTCCGTTTGGAAACTCTTGGATCAGTGGATCAGATCTACAACTTGCGCCCGAGCTTCTATCCGAATGGGATGGCTTCATCATGACAATAAAAGAATCGGGCCTAAGATTTCAAAAGAAACCGGATACTATTAGCTGGATGGGCCGAGATGGCTTGGGACATCTCAAGGTAAAAAATGTATATCTAGCTTTGACTTCAGGATGCTAGAAACCTATCAAAGACAGCTGGAGACTTAGAATTTGGAAAGATGACTACCCTTTGAAACTTAAACTTTTTTCTTGGATCCTGACTGAAAACAAATTGCTAATGTGGGATAAACTACAAGCTCGCGGTTGGGAGGGCTCGAGCCATTGTATTCTCTGCAAGACGACCAACGAATCTACGCTCCACGTGTTCTTCCACTGTCCCTTCGTTCGAGCAATCTGGACAGTCCTCCAATACGCGTTGAAGATCATCTTTCCTTGGTCGGGCTCCAGTATTCAAGACTGTATGCTCATCTGGTTCAAGGAAAACAACACACATAAATTGACCCTTATTCATCTCTGCTGGCGTGTTTGGAAAGCTAGAAATGAAGAACTTTTTCAAGAGAAGACTCCTTCATCTTTTAGTATCACAAACCATTTCCTTGCGAAAGAAACAAGCCACAGACCGGTGATAAAGGTTTCGCCCACCAGTCGTCCTTCCTTTATTATCCCTACTAACAGAACAGTGGCCTGGTTTGACGGAGCCTCTCAACAAGGAGGTGCACTTTGCGGAGCTGGGGGGGAAATTGTCTTAAACTCTCATTCCAGTATTCGATGGACTTTGAACTGCAGCATCGGATCAAATACAAAGGCAGAGCTTGTAGGTGCTTGGGTTTCTCTAGTCTTGGCAAGCAGATACACTGAAGACTTGTTACTTCTTGGAGACTCTAAACTGATCATCGACTGGTTAAATGGTCACGCTAACTTCCAGGTAGCAGTTCTTGGAAGATGGAAAGAGAGAACCAAAGAAGCAGCTTTGTTGTACAAAAATCTCGCTTTCAAACACATCTTTCGAGAAGAAAACAGCGAGGCAGATACCTTATCAAAAAACTCTTTGCTTCTTCCTTCGAGCCATATCTGCTTTGTTGTTTGGGAGGATGGCAATGAAGGTCCCAAAAACAAGATTAAGATTTGACTTGTCTTTGTCACCTTGGGTCTGATTCTTATTGATCGGAAGCGATTATAGTCATGATTCTGAGATGTTAGTATTGATCTGAAGCGTCATTGATAAGAATCGGTGCTGCAAGTCTTGACAGTCTTGAAAAGTTTTCAGGCGTTTTTTGCATTTCTTCCAAAGAGAGTAGCCTGCTGTATGCTTTGGTCTATGTAAATTTTTATATCCTTTTGAATATAAAGAGTATTTTTCTCGTGGAAAAAAAACAAAACATGGAAAAAAATGGTTGGTACAACATGTACGGGTGTATGAATAGATGAAGCCACTACTATGTGGATTAGATTGTACAGAATAAAAAATCAGCAATATTACAATTAATTCAACCACTGCTACAATTATACGGGTCGTACGAAAAAATTATTTTTTTATGACAACTGCACAATAAATTGAATCTGACTATACAACAACTATTTATTTTATTTTATTATTTTTGTTTGATTTGGCCACAAACAAAGTTTCTCTAAATTTTTTGGTCCTTGACCGTAGTTGGCCCTTGGCCATTTGAAGTCTAAAAATTTCCGCTATTGAAGAAAAATAAACTATTACCCAAAAAATTAAAAAAATAAAAGTTAAAAAAAAACAAAAAGTAAAGAGATTCCTTCAATCTTGCATTGACAAGAATATTGAAAAGAAAGAAAGTGTAAAAGAATGGTTTAAACTACTACAATTTTTTCAGTAAATTCAAGCTCTCTTACTTCAGCACAAGAATTAAATATCTCTATCTTGCCAGAATGTTTTGAACAAGAAGTTTATGTTTCCATAAAGAAAAAAAGAAAAGAAAAAGAAACACACATACAAGAATATTGAAAAGAAAGAAAGTGTAAAAGAATGGTTTAAACTACTACAATTTTTTCGGTAAATTCAAGCTCTCTTACTTCAGCACAAGAATTAAATATCTCTATCTTACCAGAATGTTTTGAACAAGAAGTTTATGTTTCCATAAAGAAAAAAGAAAAGAAAAAGAAAAAGATAAACACACACACACACACACACACACACACACACACACATATATATATATATATATATATAAGGAAAAAGAAAATAATATATTTTTCTCATTATAAAGAAAAATAAAAGAATAAAAACAAAATATTATTACCAGCAATACGTCAATATCCACTATTTACAATTGTGCAACCACAAGTTATTCTATACAACATTTTTTGTATGATTTTAAGTGCAATAACTCTACTATTTATTATACCAATCCATACAATTTCCATAGAAGTAAAATGATAAATTGTCATCGTTTAACAAAAAGTCGTGACCTTTGTTAAAAAAACATAGAAAGGAAAAAAAATAATTAATTAACTTCTCACAAATTAAGTAAGTTAAGGAAGGAGTGTAACTAAAATATTTCTTTTGGAAAGTGTGAAGGTAATATTAAATTATTTTTGATTAATTACCAAAGAAAAAAAAAAGAGATTAAGTAAATATAAAATTACTTTTGGTAAAGTATAAGAAAATATTCAAAGTTTTTTAACTCTCTATATATAAAAAGAAGATTTATCGAGGATTATTTTCTTAAAAGAGTATAAAGGAATATTAGAGGAAGATATCTATTAAGTTAAGAAGCTTAAGTCTTATTATTATTAAAGGGATATTATAATAATTATAAGGTCAATTCAAATTTAAAAATGGATTTTAAGGAAGGAATATTTTCTGGTAAAAATCATCTAACTAGATGCATCAAATTATTAACATTTAGAGGAAATATTCAAGAAAAAGAAGTTAGAATCCACATTTTCCTAGATAAGAAGAAAAATCACATAAGTATGGATTTGGCGAATCAATTAATAATTCCAAAGACAAATGTAATCGAAACAAAAGACTTGTTTTTGGCAATAAATATGACATCAAGGACTTACCGTTGACACTCAAAGATTATAAAATCCTATCGAATTTTGATGTTACAACTATATATGAAAAAGAGGTTGATACAATCCTCGACTCGACTTGGTTAGAGACGTTGGGTAGCTTAATATTAAACCTTGAGATTTTTTTTTTAATGTTTTCCTATAAGAAGAAAAAAAAAATTACAATTCAAATTCAATATCAACGTCAAAATATCTTGATCATATCTCCAAAATACTATTGCCATACAAACAACAATCAATACTTGAGATCCAAAAAGAATGTGACAAAATCGTCATAGACAAAGACATAGAAATTTGTCGCCTAAAATCTCCTAATCAAAGTTTAGTCACCCAGATTAAGAAGATAAAGAGTGATAAGAAGATGGTACAAGACAAGTTAGAACAAATCACCAATAAGGAATCATTGGTGGATAAAGAGACAATGACTGAACCTATGGAGATAGAGAAATATTCAAATGAAAAAAAACTAATTATGGATAAGGGAATTAATACAGACCCAGTCAACCTTACAACCCAAAAGTTTTCAAATTCAGTTGACATAAAGAGGTCTTCACATATCCAAGTAGAATCAAGCCAGAGTTATGAAGAAGACTCAATTACAAAATATAATCAAGAAGAAGCTATAAGTACACGAAGTAAATATCGGACTGCAAGGATGCCTTATAGACATCCTAATCACAAAAATCAATACTTAAACTAGTCAATGTATCCACATAAAAAAATGATAGTTATGTCAAAATTTATTGCCTACATTAAAAATAATGTTCAAGGTAGAAGTTATCATGGGAGTCGAAATACATCAAGTTTTCTACAAGAACCCTATAAAATCCTAGTTTTTCAGAAGATCAATTTAGGGTGGGAAGAATCCCTTACTGTTCGATGGTTCTAGTCATCTCTTAGGAGATCCTATCGTTTCAAGTCCTCAACGATCACTAATTCATGAATAAAGAATAAAGAGACAATATTACAAGCCAGAGCAAGAGATAAGTCTTCCATAAGTATGCTTTGAGGACAAATCATTTTTTAAGGGGAAGGAAATGTTATGAACATAATATATAATAATAAGTATAAATACATCATAAATAGTTAATGAATAATAATGAATAGACACCTTCCCAATGAAAGATCACGTCTCTTCACGAAAGGGAACCCTTGCGTGGGTATATAAGGCCCCCATTCTTATTTTACTCATCATCTCATATTCATATACATTATTATTTAATATATTATCCTTTATGGATTATAATTTGTTGTCCTACCTACATTGGGTATTTACCTAGTGAACCGGCTTGGTTCACCACAATATATATATATGTTTATGTATGTATGTATGTGCGCACGTACACACACACACACACATCTCAATTCAAATATGTATGTAAAATATACATCATAGCAATCAAATATATACACATATATACACATGATCAATAATTGTTATAAGCTAGGTCGAACATTGGAGATAGAGGCACCGATACCTCTACCACAAGAGCCAAAGGCATCAATACATTTGCTAGATAAAATGTAGAATGTAACAACTAATATATCTCTCCATTGAAAACTATATCACTTGATGTGATGATGTCATCTATAGTATCAGTGAGTGTAGTGGGTTTTACACTTTCTTGGTCAACTACTAGAGGAGGAGATAGCAGTTTGTTGGCTTGTGGAGGAGTAGATGGTGGTTATTTATCTTGTGGAGGAGGAGATGGTGGTTAGTTTACTCCTTGAGGAGAAGAAATTGATTGATCGACTAGTGGAGGAGGAGATAGTGGTTGTTAAGACTCGTGAAAGAGGAGATGGTGGTCAGTTGGTGTTGAGATTTGGGTACCTTGGAAAGTGGTCCCCATGTGTTTAGGAGTCTCTAAATACAAAGGGGGAGACTATTACCCTTCTTACTTTACTTTATGATTCTAACTTCACTTTGACTTAGGATATTTAAGTCAAAAGTGAAATATGTCACTTAATTCATTAAAGTGGCAATTAATTCACTTTGTGGGTGAATTAATAGACATAAAACAAACTAAGGAAAGTGGGTTTCCTAAGTGAGATTTAGGGATTGAATCTCACCCATTGATTAGACTTGGTTATACTGCATCTAGGTCATTGATCTTTTAGGGTTTGGCCAAAGGAGGCTAAAGGAGGGTATAATGCATTTATGAGACTCATTCTTTACTTGAGAGGAGAGGAGAAGAGAAGGATCACTTGGGTGAATTTATTGAGGAGAGGAGGGCACACAAGGCAGACGATTTTCCATTGAGGTGAGGGAAGGCGCATTTTCTTGGAGGAGGTGCTTCCATGGAGGAGGAGGAATATACATTAGCATAGGTGCATTCTAGACTTGAGGGTGCACTTGAAGGAGGAGAGGTGCACATCCTTGTAGAGGGAACACTTCATACATGAGAGGATTTGTGTAGGAGGAGGAGAGGCACACTTGTTGTGGGGATAGCCTTAGTGAGGATCTAAGGGAACACATTCTTAGAGAGATTTCTTGCTAGAGGAGGGGCACACCAAAGCTAGGTGAGCACCAATCCATGGAGGAGGGCACACTTGTGTAGAGGGAGAAAGCTTCAAGGGAATATAGCAAGGGTTTCTCAAATATTTAAGTGGGTAAAGGCAAAGGTCAAGGTATCTCATGAGTTAAGGCAAAGGCACAAAGGAAAAAGACAAAGGAAAGCAAAGAAAGAAAGGCAAACCAAGGCAAGGGGTGCCTTACTTCACAAGGCTAGTGGGGAGGTCTTCAAGGAACTCTAAGGCTTCCGAGAGTGGTTGCTATTGTACCAGATTCACTTGTATAGGTTTCCTATGTTGTACATTTTTCTTTTAGGCCTTCTATATATATCTACTCCAAACTGGTTTTCCCCATCGGGGGGGTTTTCCAGGGTCATGTTGACCAAAAACATATGTGTCAATTTCATGCATGATTAGAAGTGTAGATCAACATTTTAAAGTTAAAATATCTAGAGGTAGTGTATTTGTTTTGATGTATATTGAATGTGATAACATTGAGTAAAGAAAACACTTGCAAGGGAACCTCAAAAGGACACTTAACCATCAAAACCTTGAGTTGAAAGTTGGTGATTGTTTGTTGTTCTAAAACAATAACAAGGGAAAACCACAGAATTGAAACTTAGAGCCAAACTAAGGTCAAAGACATACCTTAGTTGGAAGCCTCATAGGACCTCAGAAAATCTACATGGTATCAGAGCGAATGGTGGCTTATACTTGCATATTTTTCATCATTTTCGTGGACAGTTCAGGGAATATTTTTGGACAGCGGGTTGACAAAGTTTGTGGACAACTTGTGGGCATATTTTCTAGAAAATTCAGGGATTATTTTTTACACTTTTGGAAAACCTCTTTTCATACCTGCGTGGATAGGAGTGAGGTTGTATTTCACGACCTCTTTTCACACCTATATTGCTAGGAGTGAGGTCGGTGTTCGTTTTCCTCTTTTCACACATGTGTTGATAGGAGTGAGGCAAAGTTCCTTTTCATTTGTAGCATCAGAGTGAGCACATTCAATAGAGATATCAAAATCTCAGATGCATGTTGAGGATAGGCTATCTGGAGCTAGCAACTGGTCATCTTGGAAGGCCAGGATAGTCTTTGTCTTGGAGGACCTCAAACTATGGGATATAGTTGAGGAGCCTATGGTTGTTCCTCCTGCTACTTCTCCCATCTTGTTAGCAGAGTTCAGGAAGAGGAACAACAAGGCAAAGAGGATGATATGTGATTCAGTGCGGGATCACATCATTCCCCACTTGACTGGGAAAGCTTGGGAATTTGAGATGTGGGCATCTCTATGCAATCTTTATGAGAGCTCTAATGAGAATCGGAAGATGGTTCTTCATGATAGACTGAGGGGCATTCACATGCTCCAGGATGATTTGGTTACTTCTTTCCTTGGCCGATACACCCAGATTAGAGACGATGTTGGAGCTGTTGGAGAGTTGGTGGACCCAGATTCTATGGTGAGGATAGCCTTAAACAACTTCACCAAACCATGGGGTCCATTCATTTGTGGCATTGTTTCCAGGGAGTTCATTCCCACATGGGAGAGGATGTGGGATGACTTCGTTTAGGAGGATACTAGACTTGTGGTAGCGACTTTTGGACAACATCAAAAACAGAAAGTGCATGATGATGAAGATATTTCTCTTTGGACAAAGGTCAAGAAGAAGACCGACCGGGGAGGTCGACAGGGTTCCAAGTTCGGGGCCCCACCATGGGGAGGAGAGAGCAGAAATGGGAAGAAAAGAGACATGAGCACAGTGAGATTCTTTTCTTGTGGAGAGATGGGTCACTATGCAGGACAATGTCCCAAGAAGAAGAAGAAGAAGCAACAATATGTTTCAATTGTGACAACATAGGAGCTTGATTTTGATACACATTTTGTGAGAGAATGTGCATTCACCAGTTCTTTGTCTATTCTTACACCATCCAGCATCATATGGGGAGATGGGAATATCAGGTTCTGGATCCACTTCACTTGGAAGCTACTTGGCGAGAGGCCAAGTTGAGGATCTTGGTGAGATGTCGAGATCCAGGTACTCTTGATGAGATACCAAGAGGGGGATACTCTTGGTGATATTCCAAGAGAGTGAATCTTGGTGAGATGCCAAGAGTAGTGATCGTTGGCGAGATGGCAGAAGGTATATATCCTTGGTGGGAGACCAAGGTGGAGATCGTTGGTTTGATACCAAGATCTAGGTGATCTTGGATAGGTGGAGAGACACTTCCATCTATAGATCACACATATTGAGAAGATATGTGACAGAGACTACTTTCATTGACCATGGTACATCCATATTCACCAAGTATATTCCAGGAGGCAACCATGTCCACTATAGGGATGATATTGGTGGTGACGGGCATTTTCCTTGGTAAGAGGGATTGTTGAGATTTGGGTACCTTGGAAAGTGGTCCCCATGTGTTTATGAGTCTCTAAACACAAAGGGGGAGACTATTACCCTTGTTGCTTTACTTTATGATTCTAATTTCACTTTGAAATAGGAGATTTAAGTCAGAATTGAAATATGTCACTTAAGTCATTAAAGTGACAATTAATTCACTTTGTGGGTGAATTAATAGACATAATAAAACTAAGGAAAGTGGGTTTCCTAAGTGAGATTTAGGGATTGAATCTCACCCATTGATTAGACTTGGCTAGATTGAATCTAGGCCATTGATCTTTTAGGGTTTGGCCAAAGGAGGCTAAAGGAGAGTATAATGCATTTATGAGACTCATTCTTCACTTCAGAGGAGAGAAGAAGAGAAGGATCACTTGGGAACATTTCTTGAGGAGAGGAGGGTGCACAAGGTAGAGGGTTTGTCCATTGAGGTGAAGGAAGGCGCATTTTCTTGGAGGAGGTGCTTCCATGGAGGAGGAGGAATATACATGAGCATAGGCACATTCTATACTTGATGACGCACTTGGAGGAGGATAGGAACACATACTTGTAGAGGGCACACTTCATACATGAGGGGATTTGTGTAGGAGGAGGAGAGGCACAATTTTTGTGGGGAGAGCCTTAGTGAGGAGCTAAGGGCACACATTCTTAAAGAGATTTCTTGCTAAAGGAGGAGCGCACCAAAGCTAGGTGTGCACCAAGCCATGGAGGAGGGTGAACTTGTGTAGAGGGCACAAGCTTCAAGGGAAGATAGAAAGGGTTTCTCAAAGCTTCAAGTGGGTAAAGGCAAAGGTTAAGGCATCTCATGAGTTAAGGAAAAGGCTCAAAGGAAAAGACACAAAGGAAAAATACAAAGGTGAGCAAAGGAAGAAAGGCACACCAAGGCAAGGGGCATCTTACTTCACAAGGCCAGTGGGGAGGTCTTCAAGGAACTCCAAGGCATCTGAGAATGGTTTATATTTGTTAGGACTCAGAAATGTCACATGTATATCCTCTTTTCCCTTCACCATTCCTTACATTTCATGGTCCTAATAAACCTTTTATCATACCATTTCCATAATGATATTTGGGTTTCTCCTTATTATTTTCCATTGTATTCATTTTAGTATTATAAGTGAATTTATGATTAAATATTAGAAATTAACATATTTTTATTATATCTCAAGGTTGGATGAGTTTTATGATGTGTACAGGTATATTTGAAGATTTCAACAAAGTCAAATATTACCACCTAGCCTCAAATTCGAATTTCATCTTTAAGCTTTGAAGATTTGAAAGAAAAAAGATCATGGAAGATTTGGTTGGCATATCTTATCTAAGATATGTGAGAGATGTGTGGAGGATTTGAAGGGATCATATCTTGTAATAATGGGAAAGTAGTTGAGAGTGGTTGAGAGAATAGTGGATCTGTCATTATGACACTCATGTATATAAGAGAGTGTTCTCTCTTCATGAAGGGAGGCATGTAATTCATAATTTATTCTTGTAATTAGGAGAAGGAAATTCTTAGCTTTTATTCTTTCATTGTTATTATTTCATGCTTTGTCATTTGATTCTTGTAATATAATTTGAGATTGATTTATTGTGTGAGCTCACATATGTCTTTTGTCATTCAACTCTTCACATGTTATATTGATTTCCTAGATTAATTTCATGTTTTCCTAGTTAGTCTTTCAATGCTTTCCTAGATTAATTTCATTTCAACAATTTATATTAGATTACTTCTACTTCAGTCCTGCATATATAGTGTGTGTGCTTCGTAACCCTACGAACCTCGGATTGACAAATTAAATAGTTGGGTAAGTACTACAACGGAATTAAATGACAATATTTATGCCTAACATTTTGGCATCATTGTCGGGGAAGCACGATGGATTGAAGTTTAGTTTGAATTTTCATGCAAGTATGATTAGTCATGCTCCTAACTCTGATGTGACATATGGGTAAGGGAATGTAGGGAGTGTTTCAATTCCTGCAAGCGTAAGTGTAGATTTCAATTTCTGCATGTGTTGGTAAGGGGTCATAACATCTACTTGAGTGAAGACTCTTCATGTTCTCCCTGCCAGCGTATTCCTAAATATGAGGTGAGACGTCGGCCTCATTTGGGACAGAGAATGCAGAGTGTGACTTTCAATTTCTGCAATTTCAATTTTTTTTTCAACTGTGAAGAGGTTTTCATGTGTTTCAGCAAGTGTGATTTTCAATTTTTTTTTATTATTTTGATTTGGGTGTTGTAAGAACCCATTTTTCAATATGATTTAACTATGAGTGTCAGCTTGGAACAACTCGCTCAGATCCTTGCGAAAGCTGGGATTTCTTCTTCTCAAGAAGAGGAGATCTTGACAACATCTCGGAGCTTAAACACTCCTCCAGAAACGAACGAGGAATGAACATCTGAGGAACTGGAGGAGGACAATGAGGATAATGCAGGCACCACCTGCTATGTCGAAGCAGATCTTCGATTCCGCCATTTTCGGCACTGGAATCTTTCTTGCATACGGTCTTCATCATTCTTTGACAGGGCTATTTTTTTACTATCACTAATATTTGCAAATTCGTTCTTTCGTTTTACTTGGCAGGACTATTGCTGAATTTGTCAAATTGCCGAATTTGTCAAATTGCCGAAATTGTCAAATTGCCGAATTCGTTAAATTAAGCACTTTTGGTTTTTGCACACCCCCCGAGTCTACTTAAGCCCCAACGGAAAGAACTTTTCATTCACATTTTTAACACCACATGAATTTAAAATATGACCAAAGGCCCCAACGGAAATTGACTTACCGTACGGATTCCACCTTTCATGCAAACTCCGTTTCCATATATTTAGCACCACGTAGCATCCAGCGGAAATCACCAAGGTGCCTCGAACTCTGTATCCTCCCTTCTCCTCTCCCATACAATGATAGACACGTGGCCTCAACGGAAGTCACCAAATGCTTTGGAGTTTGAACCCTCCATTCTCCGTTTTTGATCCAGACCGTTTATCTTTTGCTTGCCGACTCTGTTTTGATATCAATCGTCCATCTCTTGGACAGTGGACACCTTCAATCCCTGATCTCCTCGATGTATATTCTGTTCTCCACCATGAACCCCCCAATACGTACAGAATGAAATTCCAATTCGTTTTCACTATTATTTTCGATTCC
>ML814378.1:0-61470 GCA_009831015.1 Picea engelmannii | reverse complement strand
ATTGGAAGAAGATTCCATGACATGGTCTCTAAATTTGACAAAGGGAAGCATCAAAAGTTTGGATCAATTTGAGCAGGTTTCTAAAGAGGAATGGGGTGAGAAAAAAGACAATACACTATTGTTGGTAGAATTGATTGAAAAGGGGAAGAAATAAAATGAAACAATCAAGGAGTTCAAAAAAACCATCTGAAAGCTCCTTGGGGAATAAGCCCAATTGATGCCACAAACCTAGTGTTTTACATTGAGGCATTTGATGCAAATTTCAGTTTCATGCTGAGAGAGAAGGATTCAACAAATTTGGAGGCAACCCAAGTTGTTTCTATAAATTTGGAAAGAAAATTAGTGGCCACGGGTAAGGTTAATTGGCCCGAATCAGCTAAGAGAATAGGGATTAAAAATAAATCAAGAGGAAAATCATTAGCCATGGGTGATCCAGTCTCTGATAAGGTTGAAAAAATGGCAGATAATTTTGTCAAGATGACTAATCTAAACAAATATTTGAGCAACAAGGTTACAAGGATGGAAAGAGGATAACAATACCCTTATCAATCATATAATCAACATAAACTCATTGTGCCACCAAAAGACCTTTTTTTCGAGAACAAAAACAAAAGGTCATAGGAGCAACATGTCCCTACTGCTTTAAAGCCAAATAACATGGTGGCAGAAAAATTTTCTTCATGGTGTAAGGCTTGTCAATCCCCTCATAGAGAAAAAGGTTCTTGCATCTTTGAATAAGTTGCACATTCTTTTGAATATTAGGACAAAGATGAAGATAACTACATGGATAACTCCTCAGGGGGCTTATTGTTCTATGGGAAGATAGAAAGGAAAAGATAACAAGGATTATTTCATTATGAAATTGAATGAAACCACTAGGAAAATATCACTTCCCTTGGTAGAATAATACATCACAAGGATGAAGAAAGGGAGCATAAACACTAGTGTACATAGGTATCTTGGTGAAAGGCCTTCCAACGAACAAATTATTTCTATTACAAATGATCTGTTGGCACAGAGGATGTATAATCACAAAAGAAAGCTAGTTGGTCCAAAGATTGGTAAGAAGCCTCAAGAAAATCAAAACCTTAGAGAAAGTAGCAAGAAAGTAGGAATATCTCCTAGTATAGGGGTAGGTGTAACACTAAAGGAGGTACAAAACCAATAGTAATAATGGCCCTTGAAAGAAAAATACCACCCCGACTTTGTAGTATATTCAAAAGTAGCAACAAAAGCAAGTTATGAAGAATTATGATGCAATTGAATTTGATTTGGCTCATGAATTTCAAAAATAAAAATAAAAATTCCATTCATGGAGTTGTTAATATTCCAGTTTAGAAAGACAAAGTTTTAAGGTTGTTGAGTATTGGTGATGGGATAGATCTAGATGAAGAAAGAATTCAAGCCTATGTAGGTATGACCTGTTACCCACTAACATTAGGGGTAACTATGGAGATCATGTCTAGAGCCCCACAGGTAGAAAACATGGAGTGTCGGGAGCCAGATTGACTAGCATAGACCCGCATGGCCCCTCCTATTCCTTGATGCACTATCATATGTCACCATCGACAGAGCAGTGTACATCACATTGACCTGGCCCCAGAGGACAATGGGTCTTGCTTCATGGTAAGTGTCACTATAATAATTGAAGCATTTGAATATGTTTCAAATAAACTTTCTTGATTACAGAACGTTTTCTTGGAATTTACTCTTTTCCTTATTTAACCTTGGTGGGAGTCATTTTTCCTAGTAAGTTGGTCACCCTTGGGAATAGGGTTCTACTAATGGTTTCCTTGAAGAGTCATCGTTCACTCCCGATCATACTTATCACCTTCCATACTTCTTTCCTTCTACTTCCTTATCTTTTGGGATATTTAGGTGTACTAACCCAAGAAGGGATTGTACCTCATTTCACTGGAAGAAGGGGATAAATGTTGAAATATTGTAACTGAAAAGAGTATTATATTTATTATTGAGTTATTATTCATTATATCAATCCTCTTTTGTGGATTGATCATATCGGGCATTGTAATTAACCAAATCCCCTTTTGTGGATTGGTCAAACCCTAAATATATTATGCAAATTTAAAAGTTGACCCCCAGGCTAATTAAAGTGGTTTTAAACACTAAGAAGACAAGTCGACCCTACCCAGTGAAGATACACCTTTCCAACACCTACTAGTTTGTATAAATAAAGGAAGCCATTGCCTCACTTGATCACTCACTTAGTGCGCAAGTTTGGTAGCTGCAATTGGGAGAAGAAGGAAGAGAGAGGCGCATTGCTCGGTAGAGGATATTCTCTAGTGTTTGTTTTATTGTGTTGACATTGTATTGGCTATCTATATTAAGTAATTTTTTGTTGGTTTTTCTCCCCCATGAGGGTTTCCCAGGATAAATGTTGTGTATCTTGTGATTGTGTTTCTGTCATTGATCATATCTATGTTATGGTTATCTAGTAAATTGAAAAGAAACCTAATAATATATTAAACCTTAACATGGTATCATAGCTAAGCTAAAGAGAACATCATTCACCAGATAAAGAAAAACGTCATTGTTAGCATACAAGAAAATTAGGGATTTTTATTGAAGAGGAATTTCAGCCTAAAAATCATCTAGAAAAGTGTGTCCTAGCCTAGGTAACTCTTTGGCACCTTCAGCGCACTTTTTCAGTGGATAGAACTCACAGAAAGTGAAACCCTAGTTTTCACTAGTACCAGAAAACCAAAAGTACCAGAAAACCAGGAAATTAGAATCAATACCATAAGTACTAGTCCATAATTCCATTGGTCAAGTTTGAAAGGGAAAAATTTGGATTTTCTAAAATCCAACTGCACCAGGCTACTTGCCTCAACCAAGCGCACCTCCTGGTAAGTTCAAAATTAAATTCTGAGCACTTTCAATTTTTGGTCATTTTCCGAGCTCCAAGTAAAGATGTCTACAAGCACTAAGCTTGTTGACAAGCTAGAAGGTGTGGAAAACTTTTGTGCCTGGAAGTATAGGATTTCACTCATTCTTGAAGAGAATTACCTAGAAAGATTCATTAAAGAAGATGTATCAGAACCTATCGATGTTGCAGATAAAGCAAAACACCAAAAGGACACAGTTAGGGCCAAGAGAATCATTGTAGATTCTATTAAAGATCACTTGATTCCTCAAGTGGCTTCAAAGAAGACTCCAAAATAAATGTTTGATGTCCTAACCATATTGTAAGAAGGAAATAACAATAATCGGAAGATGAATCTAAGAAATCAACTCAAAAGTACAAGGATGCAGAAAGGAGAAACAATTCAAGAATATTTCTCTAGAATATCACAATTCAAAGAACAACTAGAATCAATTGGTGATACTCTATATGAAGATGAACTTATAATGATAGCCCTTAGTCGTTTCACAAGACCTTGGGATGCATTCATCCAAACTATTTGTGCCAGAAAGGAGAAATTAAACTTTGACAGTCTTTGGGAAGAATGTGTTCAAGAAGAAGCAAGAGTAGCTAATCGAGAAGCATTAGTATCAAGAGATGAAGATAAATCCCTATCTATTCATATTAAAGGAGGAATAAAGAGGCATTACTTCCAGAAATAAAATCATAAGGAGTCTCACCCCCCAAACAAATTCATACATAAAGAATCTCACCCTCCAAGGAGATTCCATAAGTTTCAGAAAGGTCAAAGAAGAGAAAAAGATTTATCATCGTATCAATGTTACCATTGTGACAAGATGGGACATATTGCTAAGAATTTTCCAGCTAGACGAGAAGAATACAAGAAGGGAAACAAGAGGCACCATACCCATCCAGTTGAAAATGAAGAGACACCCACAAAGATGATAAAAGAATAGATTGAAGACTATGCCTTAATCTCTTCCCTTGTAGGATCAGTGTCACCTGGTGAGGACACTTGGCTCATAGACAATGGTGCTTCCAAGCACATGATAAGTCAAAGAGACATTCTCTCTTTCCTTACAGAAAAGAAGTTTCCCCAAAAAGTTAGACTTGGAGATGATTATCAATACCCTATCAAAGGAGTAGGATAATCAAATTACAAACTTGATTCAGGGACCCCAATGAATATGAAGGATGTACTATATGTACCAGGTTTGACAAAGAAAGAACTTTATATATAATCTTTAGAAAAGAAAGGCTTCAAAGTTTCCTTCATAGATGGAGAAGTTATTATTTGGCACAAAGGAAAAACCATGGAAGAAGCAATTGTTATTGGAAAAGAAGAAGGTGGATTGTTATATAAGCTAAAGGGTCACTCAGAAGCAACCTTGACCCATTCCATTGAGAATCCATGCGAACTTTGGCATAGAATACTAGCTCACATCAACTACAAGGCATTACCATATGTAAGAAAGGAAGTCACAGGTCTACCAGAATTCAAGTTTGACCATAAAGGTGTGTGCAACGGATGTGGACAAGGAAAGAACACCAAGAACCCTTTCCCAAAGAGAGACAGTAAAGAATAAGGATTCCTAGATCTCATTCACTCAGATGTATGTGGCCTAATTCCATCAACCTCCATCAATGGGTATGTATACTATGTGTCTTTTATTGATGACTATTCTCGTAAAACCTGGGTTTACTTTTTGAAATCAAAAGATGAAGTGTTCTGTTAGAACCCTATATAATAGGGAATCAGTGTTCTGAATAATATTTATCTATTTCAGGCATATGTGTTTGCTCATGATGCATGGTGAAGGCGGCAGAAAGTGCTCGACACTGACCAAGCATAAGATGAGTCCCTGTGCACGAGCTTCAAAGCGAGTTTCGGTGCATTTTTAGCAAAAAATTATGAATTGGTTTGAAAGGGAAAAATTGAATTCTTGTGGGCAAATACAAATTTGGTTTATTAGCCAAAATTTGGTGAATTGAGCCATAATTGGCCCCTCATCCTTTATACAGAGTGTTTTGTTTTGGTTGTTCAAAATGTAAATTTTGATTAAAAATATATATATATTTTTCTAAATAAAATTATATCGGCCTAGGGCCAACCTCCGAATACTCAACACTGAGGGTAAGCGCCTTTTCATGCACCAACAATAAACACACAAGCCAGCGCCAACGCCAAACTCCAAAGCACAGCCTCAGGCTCACTTCATCGAAAGACCATATCACGGTTGGCTCATATAAACGCCCAAAGCTTAGTTTACCACATGAATGTGGGATATTGCGCACAGAAGCCAAAAATATATAAAACATAGCTTCTAAATCCTATGCCAGGTGTTTGAACCAGATTCAAGGTGTCAACTGCAGGGAAGCACGCATGCGTAAAGGGTTATGAGGTGTCAAGGGATACCATCAAGCCACATCTGGTTAAATCTCAGGAATCGCTAAGTCCCCATGTGCAGACAGTTAAGGATATTTGTGATCCTTGCATAGATCAAGTTGTTGTTGTTTCACAAATCTCATGGCGCCCTCGTAAACAACACCTTTTATATCCAGGTGAGAAGGCTCATGTACCACAACGGTTGGATGGGAAAAATAAACCAAGACACAAGAAAATAGATTCATCAATGCCTTTGTTTCCTGACAATACTTTTGTAGGCCAATCAGTTCATGGTGTGTTGGATGGTTCGTTTGATGCTAAATACTTGCTGATGGTTAGAGTGGGAGGCACTGATACAGTCCCGCGAGGTGTAGTCTTTGATCCAGGAATGTCAGTGCCTATTTCTAAAGCAAATGACATTACACCAAATGTCAGCCTTCAAATTTTCTCAGAAGACCATGAAGTAGAGAGCAGGCATGAGTATTTAGAGGCAGATAGAATCAAAACAAGGTTGAAGGAATTAGAAGTCCTTTCCATTCAGAGAAAAAGCAAGAATGTAAAAGCCTTGATGCTTGCAGAGATGAATAAGAAAAACGAGGCTGAAAATTTCAAGAATGCTTCTGAGATCAAGCCTCTGAACCTTAATCTTAAAGCAGTTGAAGCAGGGTATGATCCTTTTACTCAGCATTGGACTCAATCTCAAAATTATTACACTACAAAGGGAAATGTTGCTGAAGGCAACACAAGTGCTAACATAGAGGCAAATGCAACCAAGGTAGAGGAAGTTGCAACTGTTGTAGCATTGGAAACTGCTGAGGATGAAGGAAAGCTTGTGGACACCAAGGCTCCTGTATCTGAAGATGCAAAGGTGTTTTATCTGCATGATTTTGAACTTCCTATATCACTTGTTGAATTGCAGAAGTATGGGGGGTGCTCAAGGGGCCCCTTTAGCATTTATGGCTAGAAAGCAGGAGATTGAAGAAGCATGTGGTGTGCAAGTTCCTACTAATGATGGAAGGAGGCATAGCCTAACCATAACTGTGAATGATTACAAGCGTAGAAGAGGTATGCTATGAAAAGAAACAACAAAAGATTTGGAAATTGTGTTTCTGGATTACCTGTGATTGGGGGCCTAAGGTAATGAACTCTCAAATGCAGGCCAAGCTATGGAAATGCATGCTGTCAAGTAAAGGAAATTGTTGTGTATGGGCAAGAGATCACTCTGTTGGTTAAAAAACATTCTCACTGATATCAACTATGAACTTGTAAACTTATGGTATATCCATAAAAATGAGAGAAAATTGAGTTGCACATAAGAAATGACAAAAATCATGATTTTGTCTTTCAAATTGTTTGTATTTATTACTCCTATATAATACCTAGTAGGATGAAGCCAGCAACATATACACAAAACCTTAAGGGAGATGTATCTGTAATTTGAATACGACCCGTCACACCTAGAAGCTGTCATACAAAGGAGAAATGAAAATGCAAAAGCAACTGCAAAGGATTTACTCTTGGACCTACAGAATGGAAACCACAATTTAGATGATGATGCTGAGGATAGTGGAAAATAGGGAACCCGACTACAACAGTTTGATCCACATATTTAGGTAACAGTTACACAAGTGGAAAAGCATGTTCAGACAGAGGTGGAAGAGTATCCCTATTTGTGAGGATTCCTTTCTAATGCGTCTGGTAGTCAAGACACCAGATCAGCCAGAATGAATGAAGCAGATCCACGATTTGAGGCAGATCCAGAATGATCATCTGCAAAATCTGAGGCAGCGGTTAGAGGGAGGTGGCAAAGATTTCCTATATTCCAGGCAGTGGTTAGAGCACCGATCCTCCAACTGGCAGCGAATCTCCAACAACCTCAGGTATTCGACTGTTTCTGCATTTATTTGTTGTGATGTTGTTAGAGTCTATTCGCCAGCAAACCCCAACAAACTCCAGATGTTCAAACAGCAGTTACCAAATCGACTTTTCTGGGATTTGTTGTCTTGTTTGTTATAGGAAACAACCTACAGATGTCATATTGTATTGTAATTGCTTTTATATTTTGAGAAAGCATAGGTAGAACGCGAGTTTGGGGGGAATTTTTTTTTATATACACATGAAAAAGACAAAAAGAGGGTTCGGGCTGAGTAGGAGAGGGTTCGACCTGTGAGGTTCCTTGCTGGACTGTGGGCTGTGTTTGGCCAGAAAACTTTTTTTTTCTGTAATTATTAAATGATCAATCAGTGATGGACATTCTTTTTTACATGATTCTTGTGCGGATGTATTGGTGGAGTTTTTTCTCTGTTAAAGTATTTTCCTGTCCTCTTTCCACTTGTTTTTCAATTCTTATTGTCAGAAGATAATTACAGAGAATAATTTATCGGTGAATACTCTGCATCTTCTCTTTTGATAATCTTTATGTTACTCATCTAAAAAGCCCAGTTAAGGAATTCTTAGTTGCTCCTTTGATTGGCTTTTTTTCCTCCCCTAGTTCTTCCTCAAATCGACACCATCAAAACTTAATTCGATCCAACATTTTCACTACCTTTCCCTATGTAAGAGCTTTGTCTAGATCTGAAAATGAATCACATATTTAAGCGCAGACCCCATTTTCCCAATGGCCCTCCTTGTTGTCCCAAAACAACCATTTAAAAACCCCAACCCCATACTTTCATTACTTTCATAGCTAGCCTAAAATCCATCCCATACAAACCAAGTTAAATCAAAAAGAGAGATCCCTCTCTGAGTCTTGGAGGGATATATCCAAGACTCTAAGTGGTTCGAGGTTACCTCTGTGATTTCCTTCGTAGCCTTAGGCAAATTACAGAGCGTTAACATTTTGGCGATTCCACTGGGGACTTCTCCAGAGGTGCACTTCAAGTTCATATTTGACTTCTGATGGTGAACAGAAGCCAAACACAGGAAGGTTGTACCATTCACCTGGCGACTCCATTGTTCAAGATCCCGAGCTTCAATTTCACAGGCGACTTCACTGCTGAAGAATCTAGATTTCAAAGCCTTGATGATGCTTCGAGATGACAGGGTATGTGGTAAATCCTATATCGTGTGAAGCCATAGAAGAATTCAGGGGTAAGTTAGCAAAATTTCACATTGACGAAGACTTTTTAACAATTGTGTTTCGTATTTTGGACTCGAGCAAATTTTCTCCTAAAAGTAAAATTTGTTTTCTTGAGCTAGTTGTTGAAAATTTCGAAAATGATATTGAACTTTTGGATTCTCAAATTCAGTCCTATAATTTCCTAGATCCCAAAGAATTCTTGGAAAATCTTCCTTCTCCAAAGAAAGAGGAAATCGTACTACCTGTTGATTTGCATATTGACGATGATTATGTTTTCAAGTATAAGGCTGAAGTTGTAGATGCAGGGTTTAATTTTGAAGATGGAACTGATGTACTAGTTATAGAAGATCTAGGAACGAATATCATGCATCATGCTTTAATTGATCCTATAGCAGATTACATGGAGGTTTATGTTAGCTTGAGTTTTCAAACATGTATTCTCCATAACGACAAAATATGTCACCAGTTGCCAGTACATATTTCAGCCTTTATTTTCATCAAGCATGATGAGGAAACCCAATCATGGGATCAACTGCTGGGTTGGCTTCATTGGCACTTTTTCATTACCTGATTGAAGCAGTAACTGTTAGCAAAGTAGGGTAGGTAGGAATGTGCCAATAAGCTCAACATGATGAGCACTTTTCTTTTTTATCTCTTCATAGTTTTATTTTCAATATTACATTTTGGGGGCAGCCCAATGATCAGTTGGTCTGCGAAATTCAGAGTTCAGCGGTTCTAGACATCTCCTTCGGAGCTATCTTCCCCAGGTGGAGCCTATGTTAGAACCCTATATAATAGGGAATCAGTGTTCTGAATAATATTTATCTATTTCAGGCATATGTGTTTGCTCATGACGCATGGTGAAGGTGGTAGAAAGTGCTCGACACTGACCAAGCATAAGATGAGTCCCTGCGCACGAGCTTCAAAGCGAGTTTCGGTGCATTTTTAGCAAAAAATTGTGAATTGGTTTGAAAGGGAAAAATTTAATTCTTGTGGGCAAATACAAATTTGTTTTATTAGCCAAAATTTGGTGAATTGATCCATAATTGGCCCCTCGGCCTTTATATAGAGTGTTTTGTTTTGGTTTTTCAAAATGTAAATTTTGATTAAAAAAATATATATATTTTTCTAAATAAAATTATATTGGCCTAGGGCCAACCTCCGAATACTCAACACCGAGGATAAGTGCCTTTTCATGCACCAACAAGAAACACACAAGCTAGCGCCAACGCCAAACTCCAAAGCATAGCCTCGGGCTCACTTCATCGAAAGACCATATCACGGTTGGCTCATATAAACGCCCAAAGCTCAATTTACCACGTGAATGTGGGATATTGTGCACAGAAGCCAAAAATATATAAAACGCAGCTTCTAAACCCTATTCCAGGTGTTTGAACCAGATTCAAGGTGTCAACTGCAGGGAAGCACGCATGTGTAAAGGGTTATGAGGTGTCAAGGGATACCATCAAGCCACATCTGGTTAAATCTAAGGAATCGCTAAGTCCCCATGTGCAGACAATCAAGGATATTTGTGATCCTTGCATAGATCAAGTCGTTGTTGTTTCACAAATCTCATGGCGCCCTCGTAAACAACACCTTTTATATCCAGGCGAGAAGGCTCATGTACCACAATGGTTGGATGGGAAAAAGAAACCAAGATGCAAGAAAATAGATTCATCAATGCCTTCGTTTCCTGACAATACTTTTGTAGGCCAATCAATTCATGGTGTGTTGGATGGTTCATTTGATGTTGAATACTTGCTGATGGTTAGAGTGGGAGGCACTGATACAGTCCCGCGAGGTGTATTCTTTGATCCAGGAATGTCAGTGCCTATTTCTAAAGCAAATGACATTGCACCAAATGTCAGCCTTCAAATTTTCTCAGAAGACCATGAAGTAGAGAGCAGGCATGAGTATTCAAAGGCAGATAGAATCAAAACAAGGTTGAAGGAATTAGAAGTCCTCTCCATTCAGAGCAAAATCAAGAATGCAAAATCCTTGATGCTTGCAGAGATGAATAAGAAAAACGAGGCTGAAAATTTCAAGAATGCTTCTGAGATCAAGCCTCTGAACCTTAATCTTAAAGAAGCTGAAGCAGGGTATGATCCTTTTACTCAGCGCTGGACACAATCTCAAAATTATTACACTACAAAGGGAAATGTTGTTGAAGGCAACATAGGTGCTAACATAGAGGCAGATGCAACCAAGGCAGAGGAAGATGCAACTACTGCAGCATTGGAAACTGTCGAGGATGAAGGAAAGCTTGTGGACATCGAGGCTCCTGTATCTGAAGATGCAAAGGTGTTTTATCTGCATGATTTTGAACTTCCTATATCACTTGTTGAATTGCAGAAGTATGGGGGGTGCTCAAGGGGCCCCTTTAGCATTTATGGCTAGAAATCAGGAGATTGAGGAAGCATGTGGTGTGCAAGTTCCTACTAATGATGGAAGGAGGCATAGCCTAACCTTAACTGTGAATGATTACAAGCGTAGAAGAGGTCTGCTATGAAAAGAAACAACAAAAGATTTGGAAATTGTGTTTCGGGATTGCCCGTGATTGGGGGCCTAAGGTAATGAACTCTCAAATGCAGGCCAAGCTATAGAAATGCATGTTGTCAAGTAAAGGAAATTGTTGTGTATGGGAAAGAGATCACTCTGTTGGTCAAAAAACATTCTCACTGATATCAACTATGAACTTGTAAACTTAAGGTATATCCATAAAAATGAGAAAAAAACTAAGCTGCACGTAAGAAATGACAAAAATCATGATTTTCTCTTTCAAATTGTTTGTATTTATTACTCCTATATAATACCCAGTAGGATGAAGCCAACAGCATATACACAAAACCTTAAGGGAGATGTATCTGTAATTTGAATATGACCCGTCACACCTAGAAGATGTCATACAAAGGAGAAATGAAAATGCAAAAGCAACTGCAAAGGATTTACTCTTGGACCTACAGAATGGAAACCAAAATTTAGATGATGATGCTGAGGATAGTGGAAAACAGGGAACCCGACTACAACAGTTTGATCCACATATTTAGGTAATAGTTACACAAGTGGAAAAGCATGTTTAGACAGAGGTGGCAAAGTATCCCTGTTTGTGAGGATTCCTTTCTAATGCGTCTGGCAGTCAAGACACCAGATCAGCCAAAATGAATGAAGTAGATCCACGATTTGAGGCAGATCCAGAATGATCATCTCCAGAATCCAAGGCAGCAGTTAGAGGGAGGTGGTAGAGATTTCCTATATTCCAGGCAGTGGTTAGAGCACTGATCCTCCAGCTGGCAGCAAATCTCCAACAACCTCAGGCATTCGATTTTTTCTGCATTTATTTGTTATGATGTTTTTAGAGTCTATTCGCCAGCAAACCCCAACAAACTTCAGATGTTCAAACAAAAGTTACCAAATCAACTTTTCTGGGATTTGTTGTCTTGTTTGTTATAGGAAACAACCTACAGATGTCATATTGTATTGTAACTGCTTTTCTATTTTCAGAAAGCAGAGGTAGAACGCGAGTCTGGGCAAGGCTGGGGGGAATTTTTGTTTATATACACATGAAAAAGACAAAAAGAGGGTTCGGGCTGAGTAGGAGAGGGTTCGACCTGTGAGGTTCCTTGCTGGACTGTGGGCTATGTTTGGCCAGAAAACTTTTTTTTTCTGTAATTATTAAATGATCAATCAGTGATGGACATGCTTTTTTTACAGGATTCTTGTGCGGATGTATTGGTGGAGTTTTTTCTCTGTTAAAGTATTTTCCTGTCCTCTTTCCACTTGTTTTTCAATTCTTATTGTCAGAAGATAATTACAGAGCAGAATTTATTGGTGAATACTCTGCATCTTCTCTTTTGATAATCTTTATGTTACTCATCTAAAAAGATTAGTTAAGGAATTCTTAGTTGCTCCTTTGATTGGCTTTTTTTCCTCCCCTAGTTCTTCCTCAAATCGACACCATCAAAACTTAATTCGATCCAACATTTTCACTACCTTTCCCTGTGTAAGATCTTTGTCCAGATCTGAAAATGAATCACATATTTAAGCGCAGACCCCATTTTCCCAATGGCCCTCCTTGTTGTCCCAAAACAACCATTTAAAAACCCCAACCCCATACTTTCATTACTTTCATAGCTAGCCTAAAATCCATCCCATACAAACCAAGTTAAATCGAAAAGAGAGATCCCTCTCTGAGTCTTGGAGGGCTAGATCCAAGACTCTAAGTGGTTCGAGGTTACCTCTGTGATTGCCTTCGCAGCCTTAGGCAAATTACACAGCGTTAACATAGTGGCGACCATACTAGGGAACTGAACGAAAAAGTTAAAACTTACGTCATTTTTCCCTAAAAGAAAAGTTTGTATCTGAAATATTGCTCCTTAAATATTGCAAATCCGAGAAGGAAGTAATGTTCAGAGGTTGATTAAACTTTGTACATATTATTTTCGGACTCATAAAATTAAAAAGTATATATATAAAAAACCAAAAAGAATTTTGGCTCCCAAGAAAGTCTATACTCGATTTTATCCAGATCCAAAACCTGCGAAAGTAACAGACAATCTAGACCAGTTGCTCAGGAAAAATACCATTGTTGAAGGTTCGATAAGTCATACTCCCATTCATAAGTCCCCTTCTTTTTCAAAAAAAATTGTCTCTTCTCAAAACCTCGATATTGACATCTTTTCCGGCCAAAGCCTGTTTAGGTCCAAATCCGGTAGTTTTGTCACTGAAATCATTTTCGACCCAACCATCTTGCAACCCTGAACCCCTGAAGTTTTATCTCTCACTGTTAACCAACAAACCACTCCCTCGGTGCCAGCCAGTCCCTCCTCGTCTTCACCTTCAGTCGCTACCTCGCCGATCATCCAGGTTGTCGTCCCACTCCCTCTACCTATCATGGTAGCCAAATACGCTCCCTTGGTGTTGGTCACACCTCTCCATGCTATGCCTCAAGACTACCAAACTAGACTCCCACAGTTCGATGCAACAGGACCTTTGAAAGCCCAGCAGGATGTTGACAAAATGAATGATTATTTTGACCTACAAGAAGTTGATGAGGCTGACGTTCAAATGAGACTGTTTGCCCAAAGTTTGACAGGTGACGTTAAGAAATGGTACAAATATTTACCAACCGCCTCAGTCCTTGACCTTGTCGCATTTCAAAGGAGTTTTCTCAACAGATGGGAGGTAAATAAAAACCCTCTCCAAATATTGTCAGAATACGAGAAAATCAGAAGAAATCAAGGTGAGACAGTACAAGATTACTGCACCCGTTTCAATAACCTGTACAATGCAATCCCAACTGAAATCAAACCTCCACAGGGTCTGGCATTGATTAAATTCCCTGATGGATTTGATGCCGACATGTCATACCAACTAAGAGAAAGAAATTCTACCACCCTAGAGGACATGCAGAAAAGTGCTATAAGTGTGGAGGCCAATTTGTTGGCAAAAAGAGCACGACAGAGGTCAGAGAGGAGGGTTACGATTAAAGAAGAGCCTTCCATGTCAAAATTTGATTCCAAATTGGATTATTTGGCTAGAGCAGTGGAAAGAAATGATGGATAGGCTCACTGTGTCAGAAAGAAATCCTCTGAGAGATGACTCACCAGCTCCTCAAGTCCGGAATCCTAACTTCAGGAGAAACCCTCCTCAAATCAGACAGAGAGATCCTAGGGATCAAAGAGAACAGAGAGGTCTGGATCAACAGATCAAGCCTCCCTTGCAAGAAAATTATGTTGATGAATGGGGGGAGGTGATTGAGGAACTAGAAGATACCCATATAAACCTCATGGGCATTCACGATAACGAAGCTATTTTCCTCACCCAAGAAGAGCAAGAACTTTTTCTTCTCAATCAAACAAAGGTAAGTGAAGAAGATGAAGATGCAAAACAACAGGAATTTGAAAATCCCATTTTGGAGGTACACCGACAGTATAATTTGCGGAGTAAAAAGACAGAAGGGAATTCCCCAAAAAAGACAAGTGAAACAAAGAAGGTAGTCGAAACCGAGAAGGCCTCCGAGCTAGCTGTCGAGAATATTCCTGAGAAGAGCATTGTCGATCCTCCCGTGAAGAAAAACCTTACTATTCTGAAAAGGCCATCACAGCCTGAGGTTTCACCTATAAATCCACCAAGTACTTCTGGACAGAAGGATATGGTGGACAAACCATAATTGATGAGCTAGGGCAGAGCTCCAACACCTTTCAGCCTTGAGGGGGAACTGGCCAAAGTAAAAATTCCTATCCCACTCTCTGAGTTGATGAAGAAATACATTTATCGTTCACAGGTGATTAAAGCATTGACCATTGAACCTGACATAGGCACAAAGGCCTTAACCATTGGATCAGCAAATCATGCAGACACTGTGAACCTTACTGATGATCAACCCGAGCTTCTTTTCGGACCTGAAGTAGATGGTCGAGATGATACTGGTGAGGTCGCTCCTTTTTACATCAGTCTAAACATACATGAACTAATCTTGCATAATGCTATGCTGGATTTGGGTGCTTCCCATAGTCTGATGCTGAAAGCAGTGATGGAGAAACTTGGACTGGAGGTCACCAGACCTTATAAAGATCTACATTCGTTCGACTCCAATAAGGTTAGATGCATTGGTTTGATCAAGGACCTATGTATTACCCTGGTCCAAATTCCTGCAAAGAGCATGGTCATGGATGTGGTAGTTGCAGACATCCCTCTGAAGTATGGAATGTTGCTTTCCCAGTCTTGGGGGGCTAAGTTGAGAGGCACCCTGCAGCTAGATATGTCTTATGCCACTATCCCAGTTTTTGGACAACAAAGAAGGCTATACAGAGAAACATTGATGAAGTACATGGTCAGTAGTCAGAAAAAACCACACAACTATCCTCTTTACTCTGCACATTCTGACCTGGATTCTTTTATCCTATATAACAATGGTGACACGGGAGAGAAAGACATTCAGCTGGGAGAGGATACATCCAGTCCGGACGAAGGCCAAGAAATCATCGAGGTCGAAAGGAAGAAAAATGTAATAACTGAAGAATTATCGACAGACTTCTGGAGCATGCATTTTGATGGAGCAGTGAGCAAAGAAGGAGTTGGGGTAGGTGTTTGGCTACATAACCATAGATCCAGGTACTCAAAAAACCATTCTTATAAATTGAATTTCCAGTGCACTAACAATATCGTCGAGTATGAAGCTTTGATGCTCGGCCTGAAACTTTTGAAAAAGATTGGTGCTAAACAGATTATGGTGAGAGGTGACTCTGAGTTGATAATTAAGCAGATCAAAGGTGAGTATGCCGCGAAACACCCACATATTAGAGCTTATAGGAATGTTGTTCTTGATTCCTTGAGATGTTTCACTGAAGTAGACTTGTAGGTAATGCCGAGGGGACAAAACATTTTGGCGGACGGATTGACTACATTAGCAGCCACATGTAAGATTCCTTTCCGCTCGACTCGCCCGTTCACGGTAGAAGTGAAGTGTCGACCAACTGTTCCTGACAACATCAGGTATTGGCAAGTTTTTGGAAATGATGATCAGATTGAGGACTTTCTTCAGTGTAAAAATGACTTTGAATGTACAAATATAGATTTAGAGAGTGAAGATGAAAATGTAAATAGATCTGATTTTCAAATTGATAGTGTAAATACCGTAGGTTCAGGAGAATTAGGCGATGATGAGATGGAGGCCGATGTTTTACATTTGAAAAGAAATGTTTTGCCTAGAGGTCTAGTTCCTTTAGAGGACTTGTTTGATTTTAACGACGTAGCCCAAAAACCAAAAATCGAAGCAAATGGACAAGAGGTAGAAGATTGTAATATAGGGACCGAAGAGAAACCTAAAATGGTCAAACTGTCTAAATCATTACCCCCAGAACAAAAACTCAAATACATTGAGCTGTTCAAAGAATATTCAGATGTCTTTGCCTGGGGTTATGAGGATTTGAAGGCTTATGATACCAGCATCATACAACACAGAATTCCAATAAAAGAAGACCAAAAACCATTCAGACAGAAACTTAGGAGGATAAATCCCAAGTTGCTCCCTCTAATAGAAAAGGAAATCAAAAAAATGTACGATGCCAAAATCATAGTCCCATTGTGTTTTTCCAAATGGGTCTCTAATTTAGTTCCTACACATAAGAAATCTGGGGAAATCAGACTTTGTATAGATTTCCAAAATCTGAATAAGGTTTCCTTGAAGGACAATTACCCCTTATCGAAAATGGACCACATCCTTCAAAGGGTGGTCAGATCCAGTAGAATTTATTTGCTGGACGGTTTCTCAGGTTACAATCAGGTCCTAGTTCACCCGGAAGACCCAGACAAAACTACTTTCACTACGCCATGGGGCACTTTCATGTATGTAAAAATTCCTTTTAGTCTGATGAACCCAGGGGCCACATTCCAGAGAGCGATGGATATTTCCTTTGTGGAAGAATCAGGTAAGTTTATTGTCGTCTATTTAGATGATGTAACTATGTTTTCCCGATCTGATGACGAGCACCTGTGACACCTTAGACGAGTCTTCGAGAAATGTAGGAAGTTTGGGATTTCTTTAAATCCTAAGAAAATCCTTTTCAGGCTGGAGGAAGGCAAACTACTAGGACACATCATCTCCAAGGATGGAATCAAAATAGATCCCAGCAGAATCGAAGCCATACAAAAATTAGAACACCCAAGAAACCTTAAAGAGCTACAGTCTTTTATCGGGAGAATAAACTTTCTGCGAAGATTCATTCCCAACCTGGAAGAGCTCCTCAGAAACATTACAAATATGCTTAAGAAAGATGTAAAAATAAAATGGGACTCCGAGTCCAGACAATCTTTCGAACAAGTCAAACGAGCACTCACAGAAGCCCCTGTTTTGATTAGTCCAGATTTTACTAAAGATTTCTATCTTTTTTCTTTCGCCTCCGAACATACTATAGCAGCCGTGTTATTACAAAAGAATAACGAAGGGTATGAACAGCCTATAGCTTTCTTTAGTAAAACATTGAGAGACGCTGCTCTGAATTACAAGACAATGGAGAAACAAGCTTTTGCCTTGGTGAAAGCTATAAAAGACTTTAGGGTCTACATTCTCCACTCCCACACCATTGCGTATGTTCTGAATGCGGTAGTAAAAGACATTTTGACACAGGACAACCCGGATGGAAGAAGAGGAAAGTGGATTGCTGTCATTTTAGAATACGACATAGAGATTAATCCTACAAAACTAATCAAGGGTCAAGGCTTAGCAAAATTAATGGCTGAATCAAACTTCCAGGCTCTTGACATTGATTTTTTAGCTGCAGCAGATGAACAGGCTGAGATGGCGACTCCAAGCGTGAGAGAGGTATTTCTAAACTCTCCATGGTACGCAGACCTTATATATGTTTTGCAAAATTTACAAGCTCCCCCTAGTTTGACTAAGACTAAAGCTAGATTTTTGAAGTTAAAAGCATTGAAATTCTGTATTCTAGAAGGCAATTTGTATTGGAAAGATCCTAGTGGCATTCTGTTAAACTGTTTATTGAAAGATGAAGCTGACAAAGTGTTACAAGAATTTCATGCAGGTGAATGTGGTGGCCATATGAACTGGAAGGTCACAACCAACAAAATACTCAGAGTGGGTTTTTATTGGCCCACCCTATTCGCCGATGTGCATCTAAAGGTGACTGCATGTCATCAATGTCAGTTGTTTGAAGGCAAAAGGAAACTTCTTCCTCTCCCCCTGAAACCGATCTCAGTTGAAGCTCCTTTCCAGCAATGGGGACTGGACTTCATTGGAGAAATACACCCCCCTTCTTCAGGCCAGCACAGGTCAATTCTCACTGCCACCGATTACTTTACCAAATGGATCGAAGCAGTACCAAGAAGGAAAGCCACTGACTCTGTTATTATCAAGTTCCTTGAAAATAATATTTTGTCTCGCTTTGGATGTCCTAGAAAGATTATAATTGATAATGCAGCTGCCTTTCGGTCGAAGAAACTCATAGATTTCTGCAACCAATATCACATTGGTTTGGGGCATTCCACAACTTACTACCCTCAGGGGAATGGGCTGGCATAATCTTCAAACAAAACCTTGGTGAATATCATCAAGAAAACATTGCAGGAAAACAAGAAATCATGGCACAACAAGTTGGTGTTCGCTTTGTGGGCTGACAGACTGACCACCAAAAGGTCAATCGGTATGTCACCATACCAGCTGGTCTATGGCACAGAGGTAGTTTTCCCCACTTCTTTGGGAGTACCTGTCATGAAGTTGCTTCAAGATGTACAAGCCGAGCCAAATGACTCACAGAGAAGGATCAACCAGATGATCCATTTGCAGCAGTCCAGGGAGGACGTTTTCAACAAGACTCAAGTAGTCCAAGAAAACATCAAAGATCTTCGACAAAAGGACCAAGGAAGATGATTTCGAGCTAGGAGATTTGGTGCTGAGATGGGATGCCAGAAATGAAGACAAGGGAAAGCATGGAAAATTTGACAGTCTGTGGACAGGACCATATATGATCCAAGCTTTCAGGGGAAACAATGCTTTCTTGCTAAACAACGTTGATGGGACAGATCTTCCAGGAGGACCTGTGAATGGCAGAATGCTGAAACATTATGTTCCATCTCAGTAGAGATTCGAGTTTTCACCCACCATTGTACATACCATTTTTTATTTTTCGCCTGCATTTTCTGATGGAAGAACATTAGTCAGTTGGTTGAAGCCCGAAGAGAAGGCCCTAAGCTGCTGACCACTGTTTTTCAATTTTTTGAGAATAAAACCAACGAAGGCTACTGGGTAGAAATTTTAAGAATGACAGGAACCAAGATTCTTGGCACTTCATAGGGCAAGTACCATCCCCAGGTGGAGCCGCTGTTATCACCCTATAAATTATAGGATCAACTGATGACTGGGATATTATCTGTCTCTAGTGTTTTTGTTGACAAATGATTTTTCATTCTGCAAATAATTTGGAAAGAAAAGAAAAATAAAAGAAAAAGAAAAAGAAAAGAAAAAGAGGGCATAAAAGAATCGAAATAAAAGCCCCATGCAATAAATGGTAACTTGGGCTATATCTTTCAAGCATGGCCAAGTTCTTTTTAAATTGATGTTGATAGGGTAGTGAATGAGTTTTGCTAAACAGTTTAATCTTAGCCAAATTGTCTAGGTTAGAGTAGTGAATAAATCTGGCCAGACTGTCTAATCCTAGTTAGATAGTCCCAGGGTAGAGTAAATTATTAACCCAACAGTCTAATCTGGGTTAATTTCCATAGGAAGATAGGTTAGTAGATAGGCTAGTTGCTTTATTGTTTCATTCCAATAAAATCAGCTTGATGTAAATGTGGCACCATGTTTCATATGCCTAGAAGATCATTTGGTCAAAGCCCCATGGTGGTGCCTACTTGGAAAGTTTGGGGAAAACCCATAAAATGCATTTATCCTAAGTTTTTCCCAGCGCATGTGTTTTCCACTCCCCATTTATGCTCCCTGCACATATCGACGGTCCTGATCGCGGCGCCCAGATCTACGATATATAGAGCATTCCGGACCCCCCCCCGACCATTCTGCTTTTAACTGGGGGGGTCCGGAATCGCTGATAACATTTGCGCGATTCTGGACGGCCCAAGGTTGAGCGCTTAAATCAACGGTCAGTATTGGATTCCGGACCCCCCCGTCGGTTCTACCTTTAATGGAGGGGGGGGGTCTGAAATGAGTGATAAAGAGCGCGCTTAGATCTGGGGCCAGGAAACTAGCATGTGGATCAACGACCCAAAATGGATTTCGCACCCCCCCGGATGATCTGCTTTTAACCTAAGGGGGGGGGGTCCGGAATGGTATTATTCCTCTGGCAGGTCCCTTGTTATACATGGCGTCGATCTATTTCCCTGAGTCCCATCACCATCTGCTATCTGACAGGCCTCCATCACCTCTGGACGTCATCTTCCACCTTTCCCGAACTGGTCATGTCCCATAATTGTTGTCAGTCCTTCCCTCCTTTTTCACTCATGGAAAGCCTCTTATTACGACTTTTACCTCCGATCCCTAGCCGCCATGTCACCCATCCGTATCTTTCAGCCACCGTCACCTGCCATCTCACCCCCAAGTGACCCGTTGTCCATTTATTACTGGATAACCTATTCGTTATCCAGCTGACCTGTTTCACGTGCCCAACCGACCCCAGTTTAAATAAAACCACCGTTATTTCTCCTATTTTTGCTATTCACCCATCGCACCAGAGAAATTCATCGCTACTCCTCCGTTACATTCTGTTTCCCTCACCCACAGTCAGTCGACCCCACTAATGTCTTGTTTTATTGCAGGTACTGTTGCAGAGATGGCGCCAAAATCCAAACACGCAGAAGGAGAGGAGAATCTGTTTCTCCCGCCTCCTGTCGACCTGGACAGGATCCCACTGGTCGAAAAAGATCGGTTAATCATAGATACCAAATGCGATTTCGATTTCTCAGACCTCCAGTCATGGCTTAGGGAAGTTTTCCTAGACCAGAGCGATGAAATTGGACTCTGGGAGTCCAATTTACCCCTATACCTCTTCCCTCAGATCCATCGTTTTCCCGAGTTTGCTCTCAAGTGTCAAGCTCACTATATTCCCGAACAAAGATCAGTCATCTCCTCATCCGGAGAGATCCTGTTCCTCATCACGCCCGAAGCCATAGACCAGATGATGCAAATCCCCCGAGCCGACTCTATGTCTCTTTTCAACCTGGAAATCCTTACAGAGTTGTATCAAACAATGACTTTTCCCCAAAGAGCTCAGATATTCGAGCTTTTCCTTCCCACATCCGCTCAATTCCCCTCCAAAAATCCCCCTTATCCGTCTTCCATGTTCTCGACTAAGGGAAACCAAGTTATCTCATCCCTTTGCGCTCTATTGGGATACTATTCTGACCAATGGGTAGATGAGCCCATTCTGGGTTTTCTATCCATTTTCTCCACTAATGAAAAGCCCACCACCCTGTTTGATTTCAGCACATTCTTGGCAGACAATATTCACAAACAGTTCGTGAAATTTGGCACGGAAGGCATGTTCAGATATTCATCAATACTAGCCTACTTGTTCGTCTTCTTCCAGGCGGATAATTTCAGTTTTTCCATGCAGAAAATGGATGAAGATGGTAAACCTCAGGTAGTTATAGCATGGACTTCCTTTCTCAAGCACAACTCCACAGAGTACAGTTTCAAGGCGTTCATCGATCAGTTCTACCACCCTGTGGTAAGTATGTTGAGCGGCAGGGCCGAGCCTCGAATAAATGATGAAGTCCAAAGAATCCTGCATCTCTCGGACAACACAAAGACCGGGGATTGGTACCTGTATCAAAATCATACCGAGATCAGAGTATACGGGTGTGAATTGGCACCGTATAAGCTTCCCAAATATTTTCCTGTTAGAATCTTTGCTCTAGAATATATAAGGCAGATTATAAATTATGATTATATTCATTCTGTATCATTGAAGAAAAAGCAGCAGCTTAGAATCAAGGAGCAGATTGGCTCCTTCATTTGCAACAGTCGTGGTGCCGGGGAAGAAGCAGACAGAATGTTGAAAGAAATGAAGTTCTTCATGAGCTTCCCATGGCATTATGATCCTTGTGGGATCATCTCAGAGATGAGGGTGAAGAACAAGAACATCCCATATGTTCATGTGTCCAACCCCGAAATTGAGAAGTTTTCCAATCAAACAACCTAGGAGCCTAACACATTGATTGAAGTAGAAGAGCAGGATCCCCCGGCCATGGTATCTCAAACAACAACGCCACAAGTCCCGAAGGAAAAAAGGCCTCGACAAGATTTATCTCCCCCTGTCACGGAGGTATCGTCTGAAGAGTTCCAGCTGCACACTAAGAGGCCCAAGACAGTTTCAGTTCCTGGCCAGGCTGTAGAAAAAGAAGCCCCACCTACCACAGTGACCAAGTCTGTTATTCCTCCCTTCGGTTCAAGCCTCTATAAGGACATTACCCCAACACTGTCGAAGAAAACCATAGACTCCCCTTTGAGCACTTAGCTAGGCAAGACCGGGCCCAAGCTGAGCATTTTTGAAAAATATGAGCTGATAAAGAAGAGGAACCAGACCCTTGACCAGCATCACTTGCGCCCAATTCTGGAAGCAGACATCGACTGCGCAACATAGGCTGTTGTCAGCATTCAACACCGAGAACGGCCGAATGCATATGGCATTCCTCCAGGCACAGGTTCCAGACCCCAAGGTGATCACTGACTACAAGAGGGCCTCCTTTGAATTCCAGACGAAGGACGTGCACCCATCCGATCAGATGGATCTGCACAAGCAGACAAGGGAGATGATGTTCTATACGCTGGCGCATGATTCCACGTCTGCGTCCAAATTGCAGATGTCCCTGAACAATGTTCAAACACAACTCAAGCTGGAGAAGATATCATCCTTTGCAAAGGACAACAGGGTCAAAACTTTGGAGGAGCTGGTCCTCAAGATCGGCTACGACCCTTCAAACGTGAAGGCAGTTGAGGAAATGATAAAGAAGAAAAATGCTGACATAGCATCCCTGAGGAAGCAACTGAAGCTCCCACCCACAGAGGATTCGCAGGCGAAGGAGATAGCAGAGAAAGAGGACGAGAAGGATGAAATGCTCAAGCTGCTCATGGAGCAGAATGCACAACTAAAAGAGATGGAAGCTGAGATGGAGAAGCTGCTAAAAGAAAAAGAGCAACTGAAGCCAATGGAAGTCATTCCATTAAGTGCTATTCCAATTTTTGGAGTGAGCACGACATCAGTGACAACAGTCCCATCAACGACTCCATTGACATCCCAGGAGAAGACAGTCGAACTGGCTGAGTCCATGGAGAAGATGAATCTGCAGGAAATAGAGATCAGCAGATTGAAGAAGGAGATTGAGAACCTTCAGGAACTCAAGTCTTCCTTCCAGACCAGCCTCTCTAAGGAAAAGCAGATAACAGAGCAGCTCAAACAGGAACTTCAGGAGCTCCAGAAGCAAACAGTGGCAGGAAAGACTTTAGCTGAGGTTAAAGAGATTGTATGGACAGACATCACTAAGTCCATGAATGAGATATGGCCCCCATGATCTAGATCATGTTTGAGAAGAATGAATTTCTCCAAAGGAGCAAACAAGCCATTGAGAAGATCAGAGTAGAATTGGGAGACATCCCAACACAGGCAAATGAGATCATCAAGTTCCTCAATTCAAAGACCAGGGAAGAGCTAGAAGAGCTGAAGATTGAAGACAGAAAAGAGACCATCCTTGAGGTCAAAAGAGTTCTGACTAAGAGAGGATTAATGCTTCAGCTGGAGGAAAAGGTTCAGGCCATGGACCTTGGGGTACAAAGATTCTTCAGTAAGATTGAGGCTCTCCAGAAGAAAGGTTTACCTGGTTTGAAGGTAATTAATGACAAATTGATGACACTCCCAGATTACAAGAAGAGATTGGCTAAGGTGTCTAAGGACAGCTCAAAGTTTGCAGGGATTCAAGGGAGCATCACCGGCAAAGCATTTTTGGATGCCCTTCAGTAGGACATCAGCATCCAACATGAGATTCGATACATTTTCCTCACTAAGCCTACATTTGCCAAGTATACGGACATGGACGAAGTGTATCGAAGGCTGCTCAAAGTCAATGTGCACAGTCACCTTAGATGGGAGGAGATCTGTGATCGAATTGATTAGCGGATGAGCTGTCCCAGTCCAGTCATTTATCCAGTTAGAAGAGGTTGTGCAGAAACCTCGCCAACGGCCTACCCAGAAATCCGCATGCAGTTACACCACATCATCGAGTAGTTCCTAGATTTTTGAGATTTGTTAAGTTTGTTAGGCTAAAAATAGATTTAGCATGTCCTGGTCATTTATGACAGGAACGTTTGTAATTTGAGTTATAAATACTTCACCTTTCGAAGTATTGAGGGTTGTTGATCTTCACACCCTGACGCTATCAGACTGTAATATTGTTGAAGAGATCTTCCATTAATAAAAGGAGGCACTTTTACAGGATTCTTGCGTGTATTCACTGGTGATGTTTTCTCTCTAAGTTGAATGTTATTCTTGCTTTGTGATCATCTTGTTTTCTAATTCTAATCTGTAAGAGTAACGAATGTTGCAGGATTTATCTTCGTATACCCTGTTTCTGACTCGAAAGATTTAAGTGTTTATCTTCTGGTGTTTTCAATTAAGAAATTCTTAATTGCTTCTTTGTTGAAATTATCTTTCTCATCTTTTCTGTTGTCCATCATTTATGCTATCAAAAGATCCAGTGATTATATTATCTCCCCCTGTGAAAGTTTTCATTTACGTTTCTGGTCCCGATCTCATATTTTATTAAAACGCAGACCCCATAGCCCAATGGATGTGTAGACTATCTCAACCAATTCGAAAAAACACTTTAACAACAAAACCGACCTATTTATTTACCTAGCCTAATATTTGAAATTGGAAACATAGATAAATCATATAGAGAGATCCCTCTCTGAAGTTGGAAGGGTTAGATCCCAACTTCAAAAGTTGTTGGATAAAGTTACCTTTGTAGATTTCTTCTTTCGTCAACCTCTAGGAAATTTACCAAGTGCTAACATTTTGGCGACTCCACTGGAGACTTCTCCAGAGGTGCACTTCAAGTTCAGATTTGACTTCTGATGGTGAACAGAAGCCAAACACAAGAAGGTTGTACCATTCACCTGGCGACTCCATTGTTCAAGATCTCGAGCTTCAAAGTTCACAAGCGACTTCACTGCTGAAGAATCCAGATTTCAAAGCCTTGATGATGCTTCGAGATGACAGGGTATGTGGTAAATCCTATATCTTGTGAAGCCATAGAAGAATTCAGGGGTAAGTTAGCAGAATTTCACATTGACGAAGACTTTTTAACAATTGTGTTTCGTATTTTGGACTCAAGCAAATTTTCTCCTAAAAGTAAAATTTGTTTTCTTGAGCTAGTTGTTGAAAAGTTTGAAAATGATATTGAACTTTTGGATTCTCAAATTCAGTCCTATAATTTCCTAGATCCCAAAGAATTCTTGGAAAATCTTCCTTCTCCAAAGCAAGAGGAAATCCTACTACATGTTGATTTGCAGATTGACGATGATTATGTTTTCAAGTATAAGGCTGAAGTTGTAGATGCAGGGTTTAATTTTGAAGATGGAACTGATCTACTAGTTATAGAAGATCTAGGAACGAATATCATGCATCATGCTTTAATTGATCCTATAGCAGATTACATGGAGGTTTATGTTAGCTTGAGTTTTCAAACATGTATTCTCCATAACGACCAAATATGTCACCAGTTGCTAGTACATATTTCATCCTTGATTTTCATCAAGCATGATGAGGAAACCCAATCATGGGATCAACTGCTGGGTTGGCTTCATTGGCACTTTTTCATTACCTGATTGAAGCAGTAACTGTTAGCAAAGCAGGGTAGGTAGGAATGCGCCAATAAGCTCAACATGATGAGCACTTTTATTTTTTATCTCTTCATAGTTTTATTTTCAGTATTACAGTTTGGGGCAGCCCAATGATCAGCTGGTCTTTGAAATTCAGAGTTCAGTGGTTCTAGACATCTCCTTCGGGGCTATCTTCCCCGGGTGGAGCCTATGTTAGAAACCTATATAATAGGGAATCAGTGTTCTGAATAATATTTATCTATTTCAGGCATATGTGTTTGCTCATGACGCATGGTGAAGGAGGAAGAAAGTGCTCGACACTGACCAAGCATAAGATGAGTCCCTGCGCATGAGCTTCAAAGCGAGTTTCGGTGCATTTTTAGCAAAAAATTGTGAATTTGTTTGAAAGGGAAAAATTTAATTCTTGTGGGAAAATACAAATTTGGTTTATTAGCCAAAATTTGGTGAATTGAACCATAATTGGCCCTTCGGCCTTTATATAGAGTGTTTTGTTTTGGTTTTTCAAAATGTAAATTTCCTCCCCTAGTTCTTCCTCAAATCGACACCATCAAAACTTAATTCAATCCAGCATTTTCGCTACCTTTCCCTGTGTAAGAGCTTTGTCCAGATCTGAAAATGAATCACATATTTAAGCATAGACCCCATTTGCCCAATGGCCCTCCTTGTTGTCCCAAAAAAACCATTTAAAAACCCCAACCCCATACTTTCATTACTTTCATAGCTAGCCTAAAATGCATCCCATACAAACCAAGTTAAATCGAAAAGAGAGATTCATCTCTGAATCTTGGAGGGCTAGATCCAAGACTCTAAGTGGTTTGAGGTTACCTCTGTGATTGCCTTCGCAGCCTTAGGCAAATTACAGAGCGTTAACATGTTCAATAAATTCAAGGAATTCAAAGCCTTGTTAGAGAATCTCTCCAAAAGAAAGATCAAGATACTCATGTCAGATAATGGAGGAGAATACACCTCAAAAGAGTTTGCAATATTTTTCAAAGATGTTGGGATCAAGAGGGAGCTCACCACACCCTACAATCCTCAACAAAATGGTGTAGCAGAAAGAAAGAACAGAACTATAATGGAAGCAGTGAATACTATGATCCATGATCAAGATATTCCAATGCACTTATGGGAAGAAGTAGCAAAAACAACAGTATATGTACAAAAAAAATTGTCCCATAGTGCACTTGGGTTCCATACCCCTGAAGAGATGTTCTCTGGAAAGAAGCTAGAAGTAAGCCATCTCAAAATATTTGGTTGACCAGTATTTGTACACATTCTGAAAGAAAAGAGAACCAAGTTGGACCCTTCAGGAAAGAAGGGAATATTTGTTGGATACTGTGAGGTCTCCAAGGCCTTTAGAGTTTATATACTAGATTACCATCATATTGAGATCAACAGAGATGTAACCTTTGATGAATATCCATCACTCAAGAAATCAAGAAGATGCCATCTTGAAGAAGTATATGAATAAGAACCTGTGGCTCCCAGAGTTGTAGAACCAGTAAGGGAAGTCATAAATTTCCCTGATGAGGATATTATAGAATATCATGACATAATAGAATCTCAAGAACCTCCCCAGATGATGATCTCCCACAAGAGAAATCTAGTCTGGGAAAGGGAACTTATTCAAGATGGAGAGAAGTATGGTGCCCCCGAAGGAACCATGATACAAGTCAAGAAACCTAAGCCATTCTCCAGTTATATGGATTTGATGTGTGATATCTTAGAGAAGGAGCCTACTTTATTTGAAGAAGCTATTCCGAATAAATAATGGGCAGATGCCATGACAGAAGAATACCAATCCATTATAAATAATGATGTATGGGAAATAGTTCCCAAACCAAAGAGAAAGGATGTGGTATCTTCCAATTGGATTTTCAAAATATAACATGTTGTTGAAGGAAGTATTGAGAAATATAAAGCAAGGTTTGTTGCTCATGGATTTTCTCAAAAGGAAGGCATTGACTATGAAGAGACGTTTGTTCCTGTAGCCAGATACACATCAATCAGAACCATCATATCTCTTGCAACTAAGCTGAAGTGGAAGTTACATCAGATGGATGTGAAAACAACTGTCTTGAGTGGTGTCATTGAATAAGAACTGTATATAGAACAACCTCAAGGGTTTTAAGTTGAATACAGGAAGAATCATGTCTACAATTTGAAGAAGTCTCTATACGGATTGAAGCAAGATCCTAGAGATTGGTATGGAAGGATTGACAGTTTCCTGACGAGCTTGGGATTTACCAAGAGTAAAGTTGATTCTAACCTTTACTTCAAGGTTATGAATGATGAGCCTATTATATTGTTGTTGTATGTGGATGAATTAATCTTAAGAAAATCTCATCACCGATTTTAAGAAGAAGCTCGCTGCAGAATTTGAAATGAAATACCTTGGCCTAATGCACTATTTATTAGGTCTTGAGGTCTGGCAGAGCCCAGAGAAGATCTTCCTTAACCAAGGGAAGTATGCAGTTGAAATACTAAAGAGATTTGATATGTTGGAGTGCAAATCCATGAATACACCCATGGAAACAAAGTTGAATCTCATGGTTGACACTTCGTCAGAATTGATTGATTCTACATTGTACAGACAAATCATTGGATCGTTGATGTATCTGACGAACAACAGACCAGATATATGTTTTTCTATGAACACCTTGAGTCAATTTCTGGTAGACCCCAGACGTCTTCACCTGGTTGCTGCAAAACATGTGATGAGGTATCGTGTCTCAGCTATAATGGAGATCATGACTTCAGACTAAGTGGTTATACCGATTCAGATTGGGCTAGAAGTGTCTCTGACAAAAAGATCACTTCAGGATGTTGTTTCATTCTGGGGTCAACCATGATCTCATGGCAGAGTAGGAAGAAATCAAGAATTTCTCTCAGCACGGCAAAAGAAAAATACATTGTTGCATGTTCCACCAATTGTGAAGCCATATGGCTTCAGAAGTTGTTGATAGGTCTATTCGATCTGGTTATGGAAGAAATCATGATCCTATGTGATAACCAAAGTTGCATAAAGATGACAGAGAACCATGTGTTCCATGACAAGTCAAAACACATAGAGATCGGATATCATTACATATGTGATATGGTGCAGAGAGGATCCATAAATCTCCAGTATGTTAGTACGGATGAACATGTTGTTGATGTGTTAACCAAGCCTCTATCTCGTGTAAAGTTTGATCACTTTTGAGATAAGCTTGGTGTAGTCCAAAAGGACCTCCCTTGAAAGGGGGAGTAGTGTTGGGATGCTAGCCTAGTGTTGAAGATTTCCAGCTTTGTGCTGATGTTGTTGTGATTCCAACCTAGTGCTGAAGATTTCTAGCTTTGTGTTGATGTTGTTGTGATGCCATCATAGTGATGAATATTTCCAGCTTTGTGCCGATGTTGTTGAGATTCCAGCCTCGTGCTGAATATTTCCAGCTTTGTGCGGATGTTGTTGAGATGTCAGCCTCGTGCTGAAGATTTCCAACTTTGTGTTGCTGTTGTTGAGATGCCAGCTTCGTGCTGAATATTTCCAGCCTAGTGTTGATGTTGATGATTCTCCAGCCTTTGTGTTGTGATGTAGTTGTTTTTTATGATGATCCAGCCTTCGTGATGTGATGTTGTTGTTGTTGATGATGCTGCAGCCTTTGTGTTGTGATGTTGTTGTTGATGATGATGCTCCAGCCTTCAAGTTGTGATATTGTTTTTGTTGATGTTGTATTAGCCTTGTGATGCTATTGATGATGATTATGTATTAGTGCTATACTAATCCATGTTGATGCAGATGATGATGCCATTCCAACTACCTGTTGTGGATGATGATATTGATGATGAGAAAAAATTCTGATGATTTCTAGATATGTCAGTCAATGTTCCAGATGTTGTTGATGTTGTTTCCCTCTCTCTCTCTTGATGATGTTGTAGAATACCCTTGTTGTTAAGGGGGAGTGTTGAAATATTGTAACTTCAAAGAGTATTATATTTATTATTGAGTTATTAATTATTAGATCAATCCCCTTTTTTGGATTGATCATGTCAGGCATTGTAATTGACCAAATCCCCTTTTGTGGATTGGTCAAACCCTAAATATATTATGCAAATTGAGAAGTTGACCCCCAGGCTAATTAAAGTGGTTTTAACCACTAAGAAGACAAGTCGGCCCTTCCTAGTGAAGAGAAACCTTTCCAACACCTACCAATTTGTATAAATAAAGGAAGCCATTTCCTCATTTGATCACTCACTCATTCGCTCACTCAGTGCGCAAGTTTGGTAGCTGTAGTTGGGAGAAGGAGGAAGAGAGAGGTGCAATTCTCAATAGAGGATATTCTCTAGTGTTTGATTTATTGTCTTGACATTGTATTGGCTATCTATATTAAGGAAGTTTTTGCTGGGTTTTCTCCCCCATGAGGGTTTTCTCCCCCAGGATAAATGTTGTGTATCTTGTGATTGTGTTTCTCTCAATGATCCTATATATGCTATGGTTATCTAGTAAATTGAAAATAAACCTAATAATAGCTTAAACCTTAACACTAAAGGCCTAGAGGGGAAATTTGCTAGCAAAAGATAAAAGCCAAATCATAAACCTTCCAGATGCTTGCCCAAGAGGTATTGAGAAACAATGAAGCGTTATCTCTTAAAAGAATAAGACTTGCAAACGCAAAAGCTCACATATATAGATGCCCCACTTGTTGAGGGATCTACACAAGTGTGTTACAAGCTATACTTTACCCCTATGGCACTCTGTGTACCTCTCCCTTCAAGTGACATTGTGGTACTACCTCCCAAGTTCTATATTACCCATTTGGAGTACAATGAGAGTTGCAACACTTATCTCACCCTACAATTTATTAACTTGAAATTGAAATGTTTTTGGTTGATGCAGATTGCTTAAGGCCAAAGATGTGCTCATGTATCATTCAATGATTTGTACCACAACGTGGATTCACAAACTGGTGGCTAAGCTTGGAGATATCTAATTGGAGCCAATAATGGTGTATTGTAACAATCAAAGTTCTATCAAACTCTCTCAGAATCCTATGTTTCGTGACCACTCCAACCATGTTGACATGTCTCATGAATTTCTAAGATACATGGTATAAAAGGGTGTTGTATCCCTTAATTATATTCATATAGAGTTGTAGGTTGATGACATCCTATGTAAGCCTTTTTCTAGAGGGATTTTTAATATCTTAAGGGAATAGACAGATTTTTGTGAAAACACTTTCCTCATCAAGATGGAGTGTTACTTTCTAGGTTACATTAAAGTGTTTATATCATGCTTGGGGATGTTTCATGTGATGTGGAGTGCGTAGCGTATGGATGACCCTTTGTTGTTCTATGATGGACAAACACAATGGATTTGGATTGCTTTTTAATTGCTAGATTTTGTATGGATATTTGTATGGAATTATTCCCTGGAGCATTGGAGACCTATGGAGCTTGCTGACTTTCTTCATAATGTGCACATGGAGAGTTGGTTGCTTGCTTGGAGGACACCCTGCTTTGTAGGAGGAGCATTAGGCATTATGGAGGAGGGAATTGAGCCCTAGATGGAATGGGAACATTGGTTTCTTACATGAAGGTTTGCACTTGAATCGAGGACAATTGGGTTGAGGGAGTGATCATGTAGGTGTGGTGGACCCAAAGGAGAACATGCCTTTAGAAGAGAATTGGAGCCTTGTAGACTTGTGGAAGAGGAACGTTGGACACATCTAATGGAACACTCATGCCTTGAAGCCTTGTTTGTTGGATGTCTTCACCTTGGATCTTGACATGTGTCACTGGAGAGGGAGGACTCTACTTGTGATCCTACTTATTAGAGATAGGTTTCTAGTAGATATTTAGGCCCACTTTTGGACACATCTAATGGATCACTCATGCCTTGAAGCCTTGTTTGTTGGATGTCTTCACCTTGGATCTTGACATGTGTCACTGGAGAGGGGGGATTCCACTTGTGATCCTACTTGTTAGAGATAGGGTGCTAGTAGAGATTTAGACCCACTTTATATCATTGTCCTCCTTTACCTCTCATGTCAATAGAGGAAGGAGAGAGTCCTTTTACACATACTCATTCATCACACATTTATGTTAGAGTTGTGAGGACAAGAGTGCACTGGGGTTCTTGTATAATTTCAAGAGATATTATAAGGTTTGAGTTTCACCCTAAGGAGGAAAATAAGCTAAGGTTTATGATAAACACTAAAGGGTAAAGAAGGATATTTTTTGGAGCTCTTGTGAGAGAAAAAGACTAAGGTTTGGAAACCCTTCTCCTACTTGATGTTTGAATGCAGAGAAGATAAGGAGATATATTAGACACTTGTGGGAGACTTGTGTTGAATCCAATGAGGACCTTTCAGTATTGATATTGTCTTGTTGTGGATCTTTGATGGTGGCTAGGATTTTTGTGGTTTTCCCTAGCTAGCATTTCGGGAGCTAGAGATTGTACTAATTTTGTGATGAAGTTGTGGTATGTACATGTACTTCATTTCTTCTATATATGTATGTATGTATACATATGAAGTTCCCAATTGTCCAAAATTGCATAATTGTAGATCTAATTTTCGTCTTGTGTTATCTTCTTGATTGGGTAATTTCCAACACTTCTTGTTCATGTTGATTTGACATAACATAGGGATAAAATTGTTAAGTGATATAACATAGCAAGAATATTACTAATGTAAAATCTATTGTAATAATGTGATTTTCAGATTTGACATATTCTTGGATAAGTGTTCCCTAAGGGTTGTAACTTGTTGGCATTGAAACACATGTGTTTGGTATATTTTATCAAGTTTCCTAATGATTTGCAATGAAAGGAAGTGAAGTATGTGTTGTTGTTCATCATTGTAATTAAATACTTCATATCAAACCTAACATTGAAAATTCACAGGGATTAGATCCAAGAAACCTCCATTGAGAGGTGTAATTTTTGAATTTGCATTAACACTCAAATCACAAAATTTATACATGAACTAAATACCCTCCATTCTATGTTTAAATGAAAATAATGGGCAAAATTTCCCATTATTATCTCATCAATGGAGGCTCTTGTCCCCATATCATTTCAAAAGTACTTATAGAACAATTAGGCCTTATGTTGACGAATGGGACCAAAAATATAATGGCATTTAACAAGAAGTTACAACCAAATATTGTTCAAATTAAGGATTTGACTATAGTGATGTGTGTGCACCCTCCACTCATAATTTTCAGAGGGTAGATATGGATGTAGGAAACTAATCCATTGTTTTTAGATGAGAGTAGACAAATCAACATGTTTCTATCTAAGTCTTGATGGTTCTCATAGGATAGTGTATTGTAAACTCGTACACATCATTTTCCTAACATAACCTAGAACTATAACTTATATAAAAAAATATCCCTAATTCAAGTGTCAATTTTATAGAAATGGGATTAAGCACGTATTCCATTTATATGGAAGAAGAATATCTGCACATCATCCAACAAAATGTTGATCAAAATGATCAAACATAGCATACACAATTTGGAAATTCATCTTCTAACAAAGGTAGTGGTTTCAAAGTTTAATTCTTTTAGATTTTCCACAATAGAAGTCATAATGAAGTCAAAGGTAATGGTTTCAACATTATTCTTCATTATCCTCAGGGAAATCCCATCAATTTTCCCTATAATTGAATTTTGAATGTACCTATAATATGACAAGGTTAAAGGCTTAATGTCTTGGTTTAGATAAAGATATTGATTTTGGATGTAAGCATCTTCATGCTTTCATTGATTCAAAGAATATTATTAACTTGGTTAAACAAATATATTTATCTATTAAGAAAATATTTAAATATTATATTTAGTTTATGCAATAGCCTATTTAAATGTTATACTTAGCCAAACTCGCTTCTTTTATGGAAATAAGTTACTATCACTTATCCTTCTTTTTTTTATGAGTAGTGTTCATTGCTAGCCATAAAAATTATTTCATGTTGACCCCATCCTGATCAATGGAAAATAACATGACAAATAATTCTTGACGACCTCAGAAAATGAAGGAAAGATAATATGGCACATCATCCCTAATAAGCCCAAACTAGAGCCAAGAAAAATAATATACTAGATCATTGATGGCTCTACTAACATTAAAGGAAAATGCGTTGACCAAATAAATGAAAATATCCTTAAAAGATTTTTATATGATAATAAGGTGCCTAGGAACTCCTTAGGAGTCATTTTTAGGTTAGACTACAAAGGCACTCCTCTACCTACAATAAAATTAAAAAATAATGGTAAATATTTATTAGGTAACCCACATCATTAAGGCAATGTAATGGACTTCTATCATCGTGAAATTTTTACAACATAACCGTCAAAGTCCTCATCAGTGATATGTCATGTCCCATCCAATTAATCACCCTCTTAGTGCAATCAAGAATTTCCATAATAAAACACAAGTATTTTATGTCTTATCATATCCTTCTATTTCCACATAACATCATCTGCATAATGATTCCTTAATTATCATATCTAGGCCCTTAAGCTAAGCAAACTTATCCTTAATGGTTGATCCAACCTCCATCATTATCCATATATTTGATTAAAAAATACCATGTAAACCAAAATGCACTATTTTTTTTATGAGTTCGACCAACAATCATCATGTTTTTTGAGGAACACAAAAAACAAAGTATGGTATAATTGCAACACATACACTTGGACATGTGCACACTCTTATCCAAGGATGATGTTAGAAACTTTGTATTACATCATGTGCATAATGATTCCTTAATTATCATATCTAGGCCCTTAAGCTAAACAACATTATCCTTAATTGATCCAACCTCCATCATTATCCATATATTTGATTAAAAAATATCATGTAAACCAAAAAAAAAAAACATGGTATAATTGCAACACATACACTTGGACATGTGCACACTCTTATCCAAGGATTATGTTAGAAAAGTTGTATTACATATTTTATCTCAAGTCACACATTTGCTTGATAGTGAATTCAATAGATGACCCTATCCAAAATTATTTAGATATAATATACTATCCTCTAAGGTCTTAAAACCTAAGCACTAATTAATTTGATTTTTAGGTACCCATTTGATACATTATCTCACTTAGTTTAGTCTTTTAGTAGCATTTCCTAGGTCTTAGAGAGTAAGTCATGCACAACCATAGAATTTATCACAATTAAGTCAACTTTCATAAATTGGTTGACTTGGCACTCAAATAGTTAATTTTCACACTTGTGCACTCAAGACTATGTAATAATACCACTACACTATAATCTTCACAAGGGATCCATACTCTAGGAAGACACTTTGGTTATCTCTAACATTCATTTTGTTAATGTGCATTCAAGTATAATTCCTATAAAAAAAAGGTCTAGAATTTTTCCAAAAGGAGGAGACCAACACTATTTGCTTCCATGATATAAGGTTCAAACAAACAATGAAATACAATATATGAATATGCCTTTGGAAACATTGTTGAGAATTCATCATAGCAAGGAGTCCCATGTGAAGAGAATCCCATCAATTCAACAACCCCTTAAGATCTAAGAGTCACAACCACCTCAATTATTTCTAATGTTTGGCTTATTTAGTCCATTATTTCAAGTTTTCCTTCCACACTTCTAGATATAAGGAGATTCTTGAAATATAATAATAAAAAAAATCAATAGTGTAATTATGGAAGAGTAGCACACATTTTCCCAGTGACCAATGCTACCTCATAAACTATCAATTTAATGTTAAAGTCCAGAAGAGCATTGCTAGGATATGTGCAAGGAGGTCAACGCCACTTCACCAACCCTCTTCACACTTTAGGCCAACTCTTTTAAGACACAAAGGGGGCTTCCTCTTCAAAAGGGTTCTTTGACCACATAAAAATAACAACATAAGATAATTACCCTACATAATTCGTCCTCTTCAAAAGATCTCCAAATTGTACAATTTGACCAAGTATAGGAGACACATATGGCCTCTTTAGGTGGTATGGCACTCAAGCATAACTTCCCATGTGAAAACAATGACTTAGAGAAGTAGGTTGACCCCCTAAGATAATGATTAAATAAATTCTAGAGTCAATCACATGCTCAAAATGGTCATGCATTGTCTCCAAGGTTCCACACATGCACCAAGAAAGAGGTAATAAATGAACATAGTTGTCCCATCCTCCCAAATGCCTAAGGTTTGAAACCTCCTAGGTGACACATTCCTTCATGAATATATGTGTAATAAAGTCTCCATTAAGCTCCTCCAAAGTGACATAAAATATAATAAATGCTCCTACAACCCTCAAAGCTAAGACACCTCCTAAACCAACTCCATGGCACAATTTACAATGTGTAACAACCCTCCAAAGGTGTGCAAGGAAGAAGGTGTCAACAAATAATATAATGGTGTTCCATAAGCCAACTCACAATGATGTTCAACCAACTCATGGAGGTGTGCCCTAGAGAAACATGCCAATCTCCACAAGGAATAGAATAATCATATAAATTGTGAAGATGCCTCTCCATGTGTGCCAATAAGGTGAGTGCTCCACATAGAACCCTAATATACCTCCTAATAACCCCCACTAAGTGTGAAACCATGAAACTAAGACAAAGCACTCCTCAAAGTCAAAATAGGTCAACCTACCCCCTAGAGGGATTAAATCAACCTCAACATGTGTGCACAAAGGGGAACATTTAATAAAGGGGTTATATCCATGTAAAATAAAGTGTAATGGTGTAACCCCCTAAGTAAGATATGGCACTCAATAAGGAAGCTCCAACCACATTAATACCATATCACTTAGGCCAATAAATAATGTTGGAACAATGTGAAAAGAGGGTCAATGTGCTAAGAACTCTCCAAATGAATAATATCAGCCATGAAGTGTGCAATCCTCATGTAGAATAAACCTCCAAAGTGCTACGAAAATCATTCACTAGGCATCATGTATCACCACACAACATATAAACCATGTCCAACTACCTATTCTAGCACAACACAATAAAGGGGAGAATGTGAAACTCCCCATCAATATTATAACACCAACATGCTCAATCACTAGGATACTCAAAAATCCATGTCACTACCTCACATCACCATTATCCAACCCCTTGGGGGGTTAAAATTGTCATATATGAACCAAGATGTAACATTCATTCTATAAATAGATGAACAAGTATACCAATACCCTAATAAGGTAGCATGATCTACAATCATCAAAAGTATGCCCATGGAGCGATCCATCAATAAAAGGCATGCAACATGAATGAAATGAAACCATAATCCAATAAGCATGATCACCCAATAAGGAGAAGTGAATCTCCACCAAAAAACAAAAAATATCAAATAGAAGCAACATCTCCAAGTCAAGAGAAAAAGGAGTGTACCCCCAATCCATAAAGAAAACTCCTTGGGTACCATGTTGCAAATACAAATCCTATTATGTAATGAAAAAAACAAGTTTACCTCTAATACAATATGAGGGGCAACAACCAAAAAGAACATGTAGATGATGATTTCCTTGGTGAGAGAATCTTGTCAATGTTGATGTTTGGGAAGTATCGGGCATACATTCTCCCACAGTGGCCATGTTGACTTGACTGAGGAGAATGGCCCAGGCGTAGTCTTTCTCCTTGGTCATGTTGACTTAACAAGGAGTGGTAAAGAATCAAGGTACATATGCATTGGGTTGTCATCCTCCCAGAGTGGCCATGCTGACTTGGCTAAGGAGGATGATGCATTCTCCCAGAGTGGCCATGTTGACTTGGCTGAGGAGAACGACCCAAAGCATTGATGTTCTCTAGCTATTAGCATCGAGCAGACATCCCTCCAGATTGGCCATGTTGACTTGGCTGAGGAGGATGATACATTCACTCACAGTATTAGCCATGCTGACTTGGATGGTGAGTGAATGAGCCTAGCGCAGTCTTCGAGAATCGAGGTGCTATCACATGCCTTCTCCAGGATGGAGTGATCATAAGTGCATGTGAGGAGAAGTATACATCAAATGGGTGCATCCCGGAGTAGATAACATCAACTAGTATCAAGGACAACTTTTCTTGAAGAGAAGAAATACCAAGAAGTACAAGAAGACCCATCTACACAATTTCAAGAGCCCCATAAAGCATATTGAATACCAAAAGAAGAAGTTGGCCCCACTAGTGAAAAAGAAGGCTCTTGGACAAGTATAAAAGGCAGAGTCATTTCATTTTTACATCACATAGTTCTCTCCTCATTTAATGTGCACTAGGCAGTGTCACAATGGAAAAGAAGAAGGGTGCATCTAAGACTTGGTCTATTGTTTGGGTGGTTGGTTTCTTTATATTGTGTGCTAGCTCTTGGAGGCACTAGGCTTGGGGAGGATACTCTCTGAATGGTATTTTGGCTCTTTTGATGGTGATGCACTGGTAATATTTTGGACTGAATTCTTCTATATAAAATTTGTTGGGTTTTCTCCCAAGGTTGGGTTTCCCAAGGTAAAATATTGTGTCTATTGTGCATGACTATCTCTCTATGATTCTGTTGTTTCCACTGCAGTTTATTTCAGTTGAAATTTTCAATGTGTAATTATTCTATGATAACAGTGGAATTAAAATATGTTTGGAAATCATAAGGCAATAATTATCAGATGTGGAAATTAGAAAAGTCAACAATCAATAGATCAAAAATCTATCATTGCATCAAAACACTCTTCTACAACCTAGTATGGTAGATATATTTTCATGTGGGTAATTCTTACATCATCATATGTCAATGCCAAAAAATGTTTGTAATAAATAATAATAGTAATACTATATATTACCCAAATATAGATACAAATAGAAATAAAAAAAAGTATCTATCTATATATAAAAGAGATGTATTTGATGTGTACACATAATATAAAATCTATTATGTAGAGAGATGAAAATAAATGTTGAAATTAGTGCAGCTGCAAGAGCCATTCTTCGAGAGGATGGCATAAGACCCTAGCTGGTATCTAGGGCCCCCAATGCACTCCTGGGGTTCTTGGTCTGGAACCAAGCAGTTAGAGCCATGGAAAAAGACCCTAGCAAGGACCCCCAGTGTATTCCTGGGGTTCTTGGTCAAGGACCAAGTAGTAAGTCCCTAGATGTGTTCTAGGGCCCCTGGATGTGTTCCAGGGAATCCTTGCTCGGTGCTTGGATTTATCCTTGGAGGTGTTCCTTGGTGGTTGATGATGTAAGTCCCTAGATGTGTTCTAGGGCCCCTGGATGTGTTCTAGGGAATCATTGCTTAATGCTTGGGTTGATCCTTGGTCTTGTACCTTGGTGGATAAAGACCCTAGATGTGTTCTAGGGCCCCCAAATGTGTTATGGGGTATCCTAGTCTGGGACCAGGTGGTTCTTGGTTGAGTACCAAGATGTAATGATGTGTGATCTTCTTCTTCTCTCCCGGGATGGTCCATGAGACCTAGGAGTATCTAGAAGATGGACATGACCATATCATTGATTTTTCCTCTTATGCAAGGATGATAAAAGATTATAAGTTGTCGTGAGACATATGTGGAAAGTTTGTCATTGAAGAAGACCCCTTTGACTTTGTCTTGTAGCCTCCCCTTGCTTGAATTTCGTTCCCCTTCTTGTTTAATGTGGTATTGGTCTTTTATAAGTCACTTTGACTTATTTGACTTTCTAATTAATATTTGTATTAATTAAAAAATTAATTAGTAATTATTTTATTTATTAGGTTTCTAATTAAACCTAACCCTAACCCCTTCCTATACTATAAAAGGAACCTTACCCCTCACTCTCTCATTCATTCACTCCTCACTCTCATACCTTGGTCTGATTTTGTTGTGGCTACCTCAATTTGGTCTTGTTGATTGAAGGGTTCTCCTTTGGGTGCGGCCTCCTTGAAGGACATTCCATTGTTGTTTATGAAGGTTCGACTTTCTTGATTTTCCTCCCTCTTATTGATTTAAGGTATCCTTGTGTTGGTTTAAAGTTAGGCCTACTCCTATTGTTGTTGAAGGTGTTGTGATCCCTCTTCTAACTCCTTTAGGATATCGCTAGCTCTCCTTTATGCTGTCGCTAGCTCTCCCTAGGTTGTCGTCCTTTTTGTCTTGGTTTTCCCTCCTCTTTTCTTGGTCGCTGATGGAATATTCTTTGTGTTATTGTCACCACAACCATTTAGGGACTAATAGGACATCCCTAAGATTCAATCTTAGGGTGTCTACTTGGTATATCAGCGCTATATGTTTTGACTATTTTGATTGGGTTGTTTGGGGTTTTACTTCAACCTTGATTTTTTGGTCTTTGGGGTTTTATATCAGCCTTACTCATGCTGATTGGTCCTTGATTTATTCTTGACAATCTGTCCACTTAGATCATGATGAGATCAAACCCTTGAGGGTTTTGATCCATGACCTTTAATAATATTTTTCTGAGCATATTAAAAGAGGACAACAACAAAACATTCAAGGTAATTTTGTTCTAGAGGTAATGTTATTTTGTTTAGTTTGTTGATCTATTACGATACAATGGATTTAATCCCTCTCGGCACTATATAGATCTGATGTTAAAATGGATCAATAATCAATCATAGGTTTACAATGGTGTTCCATCATTGTCATGTATTTCGGAAATTGATCCATAGTGGAATAAAAACATTTGCTTACTTTCTAAGGGATTTGTTATCATTGGTGAAGCACTATCTAAGAGGTTGCCCTAAATTCCTAAGTAATTAAGTAATCAATTGTTTCCTAGCCATCATGTGTTCCCTAGGTCCCACTCTAGTCGATGAAATGGTTGGCCCAAGACCTAGGAAGATGAATATTGTCAAAAGAAAAGACTAAGTATGTGTCACTTTGTTATGATAAAAATTGAGGCTAAAGCTAAATAGCTTATTGAAACTTTGGTAAATTCATTTGGGATGTTCTTTCTTATTTCATACTCTACATAACAAATCATTCATAATGCATTGAAGACAATAAATAACCCAAATTCACAAGGTTTCACCTCCAATTCCAAGAATAGGAATTGAAATAAACAATTACACAATTATCATCGCTTTTGAATTCCTTTTTCGAATTCCATTTAATATCTAAATTGTTTGTTTTGCATTGGTGTTGTGAAAAATAGGACCCATGAACAAAAGTGTTTACTAATAAATGTAATTCTTTGATATTGTTTATACAAGAGCTCCCCTAATTGAATATTTCAATAAAAAAATTATGTGTCTGTAGTTAGTAGAAGATGTTCTCATTTATCTTATTTTTCTAACTTATTTGTGTAGCACGTATGTGCACACACAAACACACATATAATCTCAGCCAATTAGCATGAGTGGTTGAGTGCTTTGAACTTCACTGAGGAGACCTCAAGGCCAACTCCCAAGGCTGACTACTTTTGTTGCATGCCTCAATCGATGCCCCTATCAAGGTAGGCGTCATAATCAATTAGAACGGGTTTTCATTGGGTGCCATAAAAAAATGTGGAGAAATAATTTCAATGTGAGATGTTCCTTGGTTATTTGTATATTTTCTAGACAAATAGTGTCTACTTTTGAAATTCCTATTATTTATGCTCTGGATACTAGAGAAATAAGCTTTTCCACCAACCAATGACTAATATTTTTTTATCAAGATATTCAATTATGAGACCTCTTATATAAACAATATCAAAGGATTACATGTATATATGTATAACAACCGTGATGAAAATCTCCAACAAAGATCTAGATATTCAATTATGAGACCTCTTATATGAACAATATCAAAGGGTTACATGTATATATGTGTAACAATCGTCATGAAAATCTCCACCTTTGCTGGACAATTTAATTTTTCTTTCTATGAAGGGTGTTATCCCCATTTTGAGGATATCTAAGGAAATGATGTCTCGAGGCCCTCAAGTTGCAAATATGGAGTGTCGAGACACTACATGACCAACAATATCCTTTGCACATATGGAAAACCCACTCACCACCACAAATCGTCACAAGTTTACATATGGCATCCACCACACTAGTTGGCTTCCGAAAGGCAGTGGGCCATGCTCCATGAGGTACAAGTCAATATTATGGTGAGCATCATTTCAATATTTAATCCATTTGATTATGTTTTATCTTAGATTACTCTATATTTCATGATATGTGCTTGGACATTATGCTTTTTTCCCTGCTTCACCTTGGTGGTTGACATTGTGCCCTAGTAAGTGGTTTTCCTTGGGAATGGGTTTGTTACTGGGAACTCCTTTGATGAGCCATTGTACCGTTCTCGACCATACTTACCATTTTCCATCATTATCCCCCTCCATTTCCTTATCCCTTGGGATTTTAGGATGTATTGACCCAAGAAGGGGTTGTCCCCCATTCTATGGGAAGAAGGGGCTAAAGGCCCAGAGGGGTTGGTGTTGGGTAAAAGATAAAATCCTAGTATAATCCTTCCAGATGCTTCACCCAGGGATCACCCAAGAAAGAAATGAAACACTTATCTTTGAATAAAATGGGACCCACAATATAATAAAGAAATGCTTGAAATTTTAGTTGAAGGATAGAAGGTCTCATCACGAGCCGACCTATCATGTCCATGGATATCTAGTGGTATGAAATTTTCATCATCTGGTCACCAAACCAAGGCAATGACTCTTAGTTGCATGGTTGAGAGAAAGGAGGTCTCATCACAAGCCAACCTTCTCATTTCCATTAGGTATTTGTGGGTGACATTGCCACCACCTGGTCACCACGCCAGAGCAGTGACCTTCAATCTCTCCTTATGTTATTATGAAAGAAAATATAAAGAAAGAAATATAAAAGGCAAATGATGGGCTTGGAAAAACTGCATTGCAGACGAAGGTGCCACACCCTCTACAAAGGAACCCATGAATTAGACATTACAACCCCTAGTATGTCATGAGTCTTATGCCCATTGAGTCTTGACCCCATCCACCTCATACACTTTACATGGATTAGAGAGGGACCTCTAGGAAGCTCTCCTTGACCTAGGGAAAGACCTACCCAATAGGACACCTCGTCAACCCTCCCATACTTAAGCTTGACAAATCAAATAGTGTCTTTGCGCTGTTAATTATTTGATATGGTGATCTTTAATGCACATGACACTTGGATGGATTATTTACTGATTGGATTAACTTATCATGATGTTATGACTTGAGATCCTTGGAGGGCGTGTTCATTCGTCTTTGCATGACCTAGTTGGTGGACAGTTTTGGGAGAACAAGCCTAGCTTGGGCTTCCATGGGGATACAATCCCAAGGGTTCGATGCCAAGGGCCCGCATGCCGGATGAGAGATATCAAACTTGGACGGCCTCAAAGATGACTTGGACAACATATCCTAGCCCCCACATGCCAAACGTTTTACCTAGGAGAGGCAAAATGTCACTTCTAGAGACATGACATCACCTAGGGAGGTTAGGGCTTGGTGGTGAGGTGCCACTCATTTACACATGGACGTTTGAGGAGGAGAAGGGTCTTCACCATGTATGAGTGCTTAGATGCTTGACACATGGCCTTTGGAGACCCATCCATGCTTCTCCAACACCAACAACTTCCTCAAAGTGGAAAAACATCCCCTAAAGGGGTGACGTCCTCCTAAATTAGGGTTTAATTTGTGCAAAAGATGGAATTTTAAGTGAATTGTTTAATATTATTTTGTTAAGGGGGAAAGATTAGGGTTATTGACCCCGAATCTTTTGTTTTACTCTTTAATTTATGGACAAGCTATGTTAGCTAAATTTTGTATAAATAGAGATCATAAGATCTCATTTTAAACATAACTCTCCCTCTTGTGAGAGACTTGGTCTGAAATTTTCGGCTCCCTTGAATATTTTAGCTCTTGTGCACTTGTTTTATGGATATTTTATGAATGGTTGATGAAGGAAGGCCTAGCGCTAGCTTTGGATGATGCTTTCTAGCTTTTATGGTGAATTGTCTTAGCATTTCTCTTGATCTTGGTATGGCTTTTACTCTCTTGCTATCATTTTATTCAAGTCAAGTATTGTTTTTCTAGGAGCTAGGTGGGAAGTATAAGGACATACACCCCCACCATAGCCTTCATGATTTTGTTTGCTTGATCTCATTGATTAAGGGTTTGCTATGAGAAGTATAAGGGCATACACCCTCTTAGCTTAAACCCTAGCTTAGAGAAACTTTCCTAGTAAAAGGGATTACACCCCCAAGTAGGTAGCTTCTCTAAGCTCCTTATGACTGCATTAACCCAATAGTAAAGGCACTAGTAATTTATTTCTTGAATTGGAGAAATCAAATATTGCATTGGGAAACGTGATTTTCGGTCATTTTTACTTCTTGCAAAGTGGATTGTTTTCCTTGTGCCTTGGGCACCTCACAGCCACTAGCGCATCCCCATATAGGGGCTACTTATTGATGTTGTTACAAAATTATATCTTCATCCATTAAGGCTGCATAAACCCTAACTTACTTGTTTTAATAACTCTATTATCAACCATTGGTTTTTGTTCAAAGTGCACACTTACTCTCTTTGTCCTAGCGCACCTTTTGGCAAATTTTGAGGATATTTTAGTGCCTAATTTTCTTGCTACAATACATTAAATTTTACAGCCATAAGCATGATATAATTTGTTACAGACAAGTGTTTACAACAACCTTATCTTTTATGCTAAGAGTATTGGTTTTTCATCTTGAGTTTAGCTAGTCATTTACTAGTTTTTCTCTTTGCATTTTCTACTTGATCTTTAGCATTTATTGAGCAACTTATAATACCTTTTTCTTGTTGATATATATTGCTGCAAATTAGGAATAGCAAGCTTAAATTTCTAATCCAACTAACATATACTATTGAAAAGTGTCTTTTTTTGTGTCTCGAGTAGGTACAATCATCTGGAGAAGTGCTATACATGTGGGGCAACAATTTCTTGACTTGCAGGGCATCTCTTTCCACCTTTCACTCCACTTAGACTTGACATATAGGGGATTCATTTCCATCCATATTCATCTCCATCTCAATCCCCCTAGGGTCACCGAGATCGCCTCCCTAGAGTGCCCTAGTCGCCCTTGAAGTGCAAGACCTACATCGAGGTGACATTGGGTGTAGGATTCCCAAGTTGTAGCACTTATTCCATGGTTGGGTTGGGATTTTCCCAACCTACAACTTGCGCTATAAAATTTTGGCATCATTTCCGGGGAATATTTTGAATCTTCTTCGTACCCTAATGACACTTTGGTAAGTTATCCCAAAGCCTTTCCCTTAACTTACCTGACGACTCCATCCAAGGGACGTTCCCTTTCCCCTTTTCTTGATGAGATCATATTGAAGCTCATCAGAGATCATAAAATGCCAGGTGGGAAGAAATGGACATTCAAGTTGCCAGGTGGGAAATGGAAAGAGATCAAGTGGAGGTCTCATATGTTGCTAGAGGAGCAGTGCTGAAAGTTTAAATTGTCAGGTGGTCAATGAGATGGGATCGATTGATCTCATAGACTGCTAGGTGGGCAAAAGAAAAGTCTCAAATTTCCAGGGGGAAAGAAATGAGACCGTATGAAAGTCTCAGGAGCTCGGAAGTGGGTTCATGTCAGCGAGGAGTGCTGATAGGTGAAGATTCATGTGGATTTGCAGACCATGTGAATGAAGATGATGAGAAGTTAAATAATCTCACCATCCAGGAAGAGGATCAGAGGAGCATTCTGATTATTGGAGGGATCAAGACATTCCTACCAAACAACCAAGTATATGTCAGTGCACATGATGAAAGTGCAGCAGAAGAAGAAAGACAACCAACAGAAACTGTCAAAGAGCAAGAAATAGAGCAGGCACTGATGTCTACCCTAGCAGAAGGAGAAGAGCATTCATCAGAATGGCTCAAAATTTTCAGTCAGCAAAGGGAAGTTGAACAGAGGAGAACCTGCCATAGCAGCAGGAAAGAAGAAAAATAAGCAGCAGTAGTAGCATAGTTGGAGAGGAGAAAAAGGACAACTCCAAGGGAGATTTTGGGATCCAGGAGGATTTCAACACTGGAGAAGAAGAGCTCATGAGAAGGAGCTCATGATTTCCTAGCAGTGGAGTATGATGCAGGAGCATCGCGCCAGCATTCCAGCACATCAATGTGCATTTCAGAGAGAGAGAGGCATTAATCCTCCCACTTTTAAATTTGAAATATAATCCCATACAGATTCATGATGTAAGGTCGAGTGAAGACCAAGACATGTCTTTGTACAGGCAGAAGATAAGGTCGCCTTTAATGGTTGATAGGTTGATGGCTCTAGGTTCAATTCAAAGTAGATGGCCATTTATGAAAACTTCAATGTGATAGATGAGGTTAGGTGAGAGAGGACAAGCTCGCAGAGCCCCTCTTTTATAAAGAGATCTTGTTTCAGATTTCATAGGAGACTTAGGAGGATTTAGAGAGGTCGGATAGGAAAAGCGGAACTCGAGAAAGGTCTGAGAAGAAGAACTCAGAGTAGAGTTAGATTAGGAGAGCTTGAGAGAATTGGGACTTTGTTGCAGTCTAGTTTTTGTAAACATCTCTATAGACACACAGAGATAATAGAAAAACAATTTTTCCTGCACATGGTGTGTTGTATGTTTGTATTTATTGTTATGCTTTTACATGTCATTCATGTTTTGAATGTATGAACTGGTGAAGTATTGAATGAGTTTCAATTGTTTCTCATCTTTGAGTTTCGAGTGCAAGGAGTGCGCATTGTCTACAAGGAGTGCATTGACATAGGTGAGTTAACCTTAGGAAAGCTCAGGAGAGATACCATTGAACCTTCATCAACAGAAGTGAAAGGAGTGCATAGAAAAGAACTATGTGTTGATTTCGTAAAGAGACAGATTTAATGAAAACTCTGTAAGGAGAAGCTCTGCAAGGTGTGCATCGAGCAAGGAGAATGCCAGGAGGGCGAGAAGAATTTATTTTCAAGAAATCCTTCGGATCTGAGTTTGACGAAATCCCAAGAATGCAAGGAGTGCTTGGGAGATCAAAATCTTCGAGGAGATCAAAATCAGAAGGGATAATGCAAGGAGTGTGTGGGAGCAGACTTATTCTAAGTCCTAAAGCTCAGAAGAGACATCGCGTTCAAGAGCACAAGCGAGACCCAGAGTAACCGAGTTCGTAGGAGAAAGTTCAAAGGCCGAAACCTTTGAACATTGAAAAAACTCTTCCAAGGCAGAAGAAGTCAAAAGCTCAGGAGAAGGAGCGACATCAACCGTCTGATCGGTTGTGGAAGGGAGCCTAGACCATTAGATCTACGTCCAATGAACGAAGGAAGCATAGAGGAGAGGAGCAGACCCAATCTGTTGGATCTAAGCGTAGAGGACCAACAATCGTTGGATACGGAGGTAAAGGCACAAGACTTAACCCTTGTGTGTGCAGGAGAGTAGACTTGTTAAAGTCCCGAAGTCTCGAATTCATTTGGGACGGTCCATCATCTAGGAGGACGTGTGGCGAAAATCCATCAAATTCGGGTGAAGACGCTCTGAGAGGAATGAGCGCACATAAGTTTGAAACTTCTGAAGCCCGAAGAGTTGAAGAGCCGGAGGGAATCTGAGTCGTCGGATTTGGAGGGACATGCATCGGCAAGTCGTGAGATCAAGAGAAGACGAGAACGGAATGTTGAAACATCTGAACCCCGAATAGCCGAAGCGTCGAAGAGCCGAAGTGCCAAAGAGAATCTGGAGCGTCAAATCCAGAAGGGCACGTGGCGAAAGATCTTGAACTCTGGGTGAAATCAGTCCAGGAGAACGCAAAGGAGAAGGGTTTGAAAACATCGAAGCCCGAACAGCCGAAGAGGACGATAGCCATTGATCTGGGTTGGACAGGTGTCACCAGATCGTGAACTTCGGAGGATCGTACTCTGGGGTTTTTGAGAAGTTAAGTTTCATAAAGTTTTGAAGCGCCGAAGCCCGAAGCATTTAGGGTCGTTGATCCCAAAGGAGAAACATTGATCGTTGATCTGTGAGGGGACACGTGGAGGATGGAAATTCATTCCGTTGGAAGGCCATTGGATCAGGGAAGACATGTGTCAGAATATTCGACACTCTGGAAGGATTCACTACGGAGATCTGCGTTGTTGAAATTTGAGAACGCTGAAGGCCGAAGTCCCGGAAACGACGAAATTCGTCGATGTGAAGGTGGACACGCGACGCCATATCTAGAACTCCGAAGAAAAGTGGAGGAGGAAAAGGTCCGAAGACCCGGAAAAGATCTCGATCGTTGATCGAGGAGGGAGCGGAAGGACCGTCGATTTGGTTGACGAGGCGAAAGTCCCGAAGCGAGAGAAGAACCGTCAATTGAGGAGGATGAGTGGCAAACGATCTACCATTTTGGAGAAATCTCTCTGGAAGGAACGAGAAATTGAGAATTGAAAGTCCTGAAGGCCGGACTCGCAGAGGAGATCACGACCGTAGAGAAAGGGGGACAGATGTCGATAGATATTCTACTTCGGAAGATTGTCACACATAGAAAATCAAAGTTTGAGAATCAAAACTCTTGAAGGCCGAAAAGTTGGAATCAACCACAGTTGTTGATTTGAAAGGGAGCTACGTGTCGACAAATCATGGAAATCTGGGATCGTGCGTGGAAAGAGGAAGAAGAAGGCAGGAAAGGAGATTAGGTCACAACCATTGATCATGGATCATCGCCGAAGGTGAGAGATCAACGGACAGGAAGGATTATGGGGCCAGGACATACTCAGACGTTAATTTTCCTTAAGCGGGCCGCAACTGGAACCATGGTTTTAACAAAGGGATACGTGGCAGCTAGAGGTGAATTGTGGGGTGAAAAACGGGTTGGTATAAAACCACTCTTTCATGTGCCCACAATGACGTGTTTGCACAAGGTCATAGCCCAGGGGCGTATGTAGGAAGGGGCTAGTGAAAGAGAGCTAGCGTCCGCAAATTAAAGAGCGCCCAGAGCGCGCAGACAAAGCTCGCGGGTATCACAGGACCTGCACCTTAGGAGGAAAAGGGACATGTGTATAATTGTTTTGGGTTCAATCAAGAGCCCGAAGAGTCGATCCGACTCAAAAGAAAGAAAGATCCTAGACCGGGAGGTCGCAAAACCCCAGGAGGGGAGGGGGGCTACTTCAACTATCCCTTTCGAGGAAGATGAAGTTATCCAGTCTTGAAGAAATAATCAGCTTCTATGATGCAAATGAAATTATGGAACAACCCTCAGATATAGTTGACGATCACATTGATGATTGGGTTTGGGTTGTTTCATTTTTTACGGAGATCCTATCTATGACATTAAAGGCACATCTCAGATAAAGGATACAGAAAACATTTCCTCAGAGGATTTCTTTTTACATCCAGATGGTCCATATATGTGCCAACCCGATGATATGGTTACAAATTTGTTCCATACATTCGAGGATGACCTGATGCAGCGTTTTTAGGATGATTTTCAACCACCATACTCAGATTTTGATAGACACCAGGTAGTGGTGGCCCACCCAAAGCAATCTGAGGCCCATACTACCAAACTGAAACACTTTCATGTTAAAACTTTGGGCAGGGATTTGCAAACAAAGAAGAGATGTTTCCTGAGTCTGACAAAGGAGTTTTTCTCTAAGGTTGTGCCTTACCCTACTCCTCTTGTTTGGGAAATCGTAGGATTTTATGTTGAATTTTAATGATAGCTCAAATGCGTGTAGTTTATTTCACTTTAGCATTAGCATGAACCATAAACACTGCAAAAACACTACACTAGTTGCAGTAAACCAAGATCACAAGAAGAATAACCATCCACAAGACACCATAAATATTTCCTGGGAAAACCCTTCTCAACCAAGGAAAAAAAACCCCAACAATTTGATTGTTATATTGCCAAGAGAAGATCCTCCACACCAAAAAATACAAGGTGCCAACAAAGGTGGCCCTCAAGACAAACCCTGACACACAATAGAGTGATCCTATAAACAAGAGGGAAGGAACCTACGAAAGAGTGCACACTTCATCCCTTCACAAATTCAGACCATGTGTTGAGTTAGTGAGAGATATGATCCACAATGGGGGAACTATATCTTATTTATACAAGACTTAACTTACCCAATAGACATGTCACTTGGCACAATAGGGTCGACCTATACCTGGTGAGGCCGACTTGTACCCTTTACAACACAAATTATGGTTTTACCAAAGTCTCACTCTCTGACAATATAGTAAGGGATCTCACAGATCGTGCTCAACCACTAGGGACACGTCCACCTGTGCTCAGCCACAAGAACGTCACTCTCAACAAATCAACTCAATTAAGTCCATAGGAGTACCATCTGGAGAGCCATCTCAAGTTGACTCAACTAATTCCATAGGAGTCTGACAAGAGACCATCTCAAGTCGTCTCAACTCAGTCCAGAGGAGCACAACAAGAGACCACACGTCATCTCAACTCAGTCCATAGGAGTATGACACACCCATCACGTGGGCTCTCTCACAAATCGTCTCAACTTAGTCCAGAGGAGAACGACCTGGAGAATGTCTCATGAAGCTGCAATCAACAACACTCCCTCTCAGCAAGGGAGGCATTCTACACCAGGACAAGTCTCTCACGGAAGTACTCAAACTTCTTCCTGGCAAGCGGTTTGATGAAGACATCCGCAACTTGCTCGTGTGTAGAAAGGTACTGCACATGTATTTCTTTCCTTTGCACCATATCTCTGATGTAATGGTATTTGATCTCAATGTGTTTCGATTTATTGTGAAACACAAGATTCTTGGAGAGCTTCACACAGCTCTGGTTATCGCAATGGATAACGGTGGAATCCATCTCATGACCAAATAAATTTGCAAGGAGCTTGCGAAGCCACACTACTCTGCAGTCTGCCACACATAATGCAATGTACTATGCTTTTGGGGTACTCAAAGCCACATAAGTATGTTTCCTGCTACACCAGGAAACCATGGCAGATCCCAAAGTAAAACAACAACTGGATGTGCTCTTCTGGTCCACTGCGCTCCCTACCCAATCTGCATCAACATATCCTTGCAATCTCATGTCTACACTGGAGGCATATCTCAATCCATAACCAATTGTGTCTCGTTGACATATCAACACATGCTTTGTTGCTATCCAGTGTGTCTGTCTCGGCTGACTCATAAACTGGTTGAGTATACTCACTGCGTAGCATATATCAGGTCTGGTGTTAACCAAATACATCAATGATCCAATCAGTGGTCTATAAAGATGTGAATCAATCTCACCTGAATCAGAAGAAGCCTCGTTCAACTTTTTCAGATTCATCACCATCGGTGTAGACATGGACTTGCATCCTGCCATCTTGAATTTCTTCAATATCTCAACTGTATATTTTCCTTGACTCAGGAAAATCTCATCAATCCTCTGCCATACTTCTAGTCCCAAGAAGTAGTGCATCATACCAAGTTCCTTCATCTCGAATTTAGAAGTCAATGCACGCTTGCATTCAGCAATAAAACTTTTTGAGTCGGCGAGGAATAAGTCATCAACGTATAGGACCAAAATCAGGCACTCGTCACCAACAATGTGGTAGTATAGGTTTGGATCAACAACACTCTTGTTGAAGCCCAAACTCATCAAGTATCCAACAATTTTCTCATACCAAGTACGAGGTGCCTGCTTTATTCCATACAGAGCTTTCTTCAACTTGCATATACGAGACTCCTTCTCATGTGTCATGAATCCATCTGGATGCTCGACGTAAACTTCTTCCTCAAACTCACCATTGAGAAAGGTTGTCTTTACATCCATCTGATGTAGTCTCCAACCCATGGATGCAACAAGAGAAATAATCGTGCGAATGGAAGTGTATTGGGCAACAAGAGCAAATGTCTCCTCATAATCTATTCCCTCCACCTGAGAGAATCCTCTAGCTACAAATCTCGCTTTGTACTTCTCGACACTTCCAACAATTGCATGTTTGATCTTATAGATCCACTTGGAAGTCACTATAGACTTCCCTTCCGGTCTCAGAACAATATCCCACACATCATTCTTCATGATGGACTGATACTCTTCGGTCATGGCATCTTGCCAAACCTGATGATCTGTTGCTTCTCCATGACAAGAAGGTTCAGTATCAATGATGTGGCTCAAAGATGAAACATAGCTCGAAAATCTATGTGGTCTCTTTCTCTCTCAGAATGTACCACGAGGAGATGCATGTCCATGTGCCTCTTGCAGAATCTGTCGAGCCCATGTAGGCCTCTTTCGACCCACTGTAATGTTTTTGGGAACATCAACTGGAGCTTCAAGATCAACTGGATCAATAAATATCTCCCCCTAAATTGTTGAAGGGGAAGAAGTTATTGTCTCTTCCTTCTTCTCAAATAGTTTGACTCCCTCTCAGTCAAGTGACTCCCTCTGAAGTCTGAAGGATAAACATCTTCATTTTCCAGTGTTGCTAATCTAGAGGCATCCCATGTCTTCTCAAGTCCTCTACTTCCTCTATAGTACTTTTCTAGCCTCCTGTACTAGGATAATAACCAAGATGACCTCTCGTAGGGATAACAATCAAAATGGCATCCTGTACTTAGGATAATAACCAACCAAAAAAATTGTACTCCCGTACCAGGGATCATGGCCCTTCAATAATGAATTAAGAAATCTGGCCTCCCGTACTAGGATAATAACCAAGATGGTCTCTCGTAGGGATAACAACCAAAATGGCCTCCTATACTAGGATAATAGTCAACCAATAAAATTTGGACTCTCGTACTAGTGATAGTGGTCCAAGTCATGAGGGCTCCCACACCAGGGATAATACCCTTCGTTATCAAATGCAAGCCACTACAGAGTAATGATCAAATAAAGAAAGTAGCACAAACTTACCTTAGTCTACAATCATGCTCAATCTTTCTTTTGGTCCTTCTGAGAAGATCGGGATAGAGAAGAACTCCTTGCCGTTCTTTCTTGCATTTCTTGACTTCTTTTGAGGTGGCTAATATTGCTTTCATTGCACAGCACTAGCTGGAGGGCTAGTCTCATAGTGACAAGGGCTTGAAACCTTGCACATCACTAGTTGCAAGTCTAGTCTCATAGTGACAAGGGCTTGAAATCTTGCACATCACCAGCTACAAGTCTAGTCTCCTCACTAGAGCTTGAATAAGATGCACTTATAGCACACACTCAAAAGTCGCCCAAAGAATCATTTTGAAACAAGTTTCAGAAATTTTACCTCAAAACGAAAATGTCTTCAAACTCAGATTTAGAACTTGGTTGATATACTTCCTCAGATCTTCCCTTTATCACAACTCCAGATCTGCCCTAGTTTAACTTTAGAACAGGTATGGAATTTGCTTCAGAATTGGCCTCAGAACATGCCTCAATATTCCCATAAGGACGGACTTCAACCTCAGCCTTATACCCTCAGCAAACTTGGATCATTGCTCAAATACTACCTCAAAAAACTTACTTCTTTTCTCAAATGTTGCCTCAAAAAACACTTTAAAAAACTATCGTATCCTTGTTGTTGTTCCACACAGTCTAGGGTCTTAGTATGTCTCATATTTTTTTTCTTTTTTCTCTGCAATTCGCCTTTGGATAGCTCTAGAACTTGCCTTTTAACACAACCTTAGATCTTCTTTAAAAGAAAAACAACCTTGTTGCCATAGGTCTCCAAAAGTTCGTTGCCTCAAATCTTTGTTTGCCTCAGATCAGATCGCATGAGTTAGTCTTAGGACTGCGACAGAACAAGCCTCTAACTCGGCCTTCCTTCCCAAAAAATTCACCATCAAGACTTCCTAAAAAAAAAACACCAGAGAAGCTGCTACAGGTGTGCTGCCACAGGTCTGCAATTTTGGTTTTAAGTTTGTGGTTAGGGCTCCTAGTTGTGACAGCGCCAAAGGGGTTTCTCCTTGTTGTGGTTTCCCTTTAAGACCTTCATGAAGGTTCGGTCATGGATAATAGTGTTGCGGCCAGCCTTAGAACCTCACCACAAAATTTAAGTGGAGGTCTGACCCTTTCTTTCCACCAACGACGAGGGTTTAACAGCCTTTACGACCTTCCTTCACTGTGCAAAATGTCATCTTCAAGCACACCGCTCTGATACCATGTTGAATTTTAATGATAGCTCAAATGCATGTAGTTTATTTCAATTTAGCATTAGCTTGAACCATAAACATTGCAACAACACTACACTAGCTGCAGTAAACCAAGATCACGAGAAGAATAATCGTGCACAAGACACCAAAAATTTATCCTGGGAAAACCCTTCTCAACCAAGAAAGAAAACCCAGCAATCCCATTGTTATATTGCCAAAAGAAGATCCTCCACACCAAAAAATACAAGGTGCCAACAAAGGTGGCCCTCAAGACAAACCCTAGCACACAATAGGGTGCTCCTATAAACAAGAGGGAAGGTGCCTAAGAAAGAGTGCACACTTCAACCCTTCACAAATTTAGACCATGCGTTGAGTTAGTGAGAGATATGATCCACAATGGGGATCTATCTCTTATTTATACAAGACTTAACTCAACCAATAGACATGTCACTTGGCACAATAGGGCCGACATGTACAACTAGAAAATATAATTAATCTTTGACACAATATTAATTATCTTTACATGGTGAGCCTGACTTGTACCCTTTACAACACAAATTAGGGTTTTACCAAAGTCTCACTCTCTGACAATATAGCAAGGGATCTCACACATCCTCCAATGCTCAACCACTGGGGACACCTCCACCTATGCTTAGCCACAGGGACGTCACTCTCAATAGATCAACTGAACTAAGTCCATAGGAGTATCATCTAGAGAGTCATCTCAAGTCGATTCAACTAAGTCCATAGGAGTCTGACATGAGACCATCTCAAGTTGTCTCATCTCAGTCCAGAGGAGCATGACAAGAGACCACACATCATATCAACTCAGTCCAGAGGAGTATGACACACCCATCACATGGGCCCTCTCACAGATCGTCTCAACTCAATCCAAAGGAGAACGACCTGGAGAATGTCTCATGAAGCTGCAACAACAACATTTTCTTTGGATCTGTTGTCCTTTCTCAGCCTTCAGAGAGTTGTGATATTCTAAGTGAAGATGAAGACGAGCCATCATCTATGTATAGTAGCCCCCTTCAGAGATGGATTGATCAGTCTTGTGGCTACAATTTCAAGTGGGATGATCAGGATGATGGTTTCTCTCTCCAACAGGATTTCCTCCCTCCCACCCATCTTCATGAGTTTTATTTCATGACCAATTATATTTGTGTTTATATTCATTATTATTTTGTGCTTGACTTATCCTTGTTGTATTATATGATTAAGCACATGAGGAGATACTTTGATGAGATGATCAAATGGTTGCACTGGTTGTATGACTTCACCTCACATCATCCATCGTGTGATCTTCAGGGCCCCAAGGCCCCAGGTAAGAAGATAAGTCATTTTGATTCCCTGTATTTGCATCTTGATTGCTCATACTAGTTTAGATGCATTTCATTTTCATTTTACTATACTTGCATATTGATTTCATGCTTAGTTTAGAATTTTTTTGAAAAAATATCAAAAAAAAAAAAATTGGTTTAGTGGGTTTTGATTATGATCATATGAGAACAAGGATGAGTAGGCCATCATGCACTTGATAGTTTGATGTTTCCTTGCAGTCACAGGTCTACCAGGAGAAGTCGTGGTTCTCATGCACTCTACGACGAACACATGTCCCCAAGTAGGAGCCAGATGTTATCCCCATTTTGTGGATATCTAAGGAGATGATGTCTCGAGGCCCTCAAGTTGCAGATATGGAGTGTCGAGAGACTACATGACCAACAATACTCTTTGCACAGATGGAAAACCCACTCACCACCACAGATGGTTACATGTTTACAGATGGCATCCATTACACTAGTTGGCTTCTGGAAGGCAGTGGGCCTTGCTCAATGAGGTACAAGTCAGTATTATGGTGAGCATCATTTCAATATTTAAGCCATTTGATTATGTTGTATCCTAGATTGCTCTAGATTTCATTATATGAGCTTGGACATTATGTCTTTTACCATGCTTCACCTTGGTGGTTAACATTGTGCCCTAGTAAGTGGTTTTCCTTGGGAATGGGTTTGCTACTAGGAACTCCTTTGATGAGCCATCGTACCGTTCCTGACCATACTTACCATTTTTCGCCATTATCCCCCTCCATTTCCTTATCTTGGGATTTTAGGGTGTATTGACCCAAGAAGGGGTTGTCCCTCATTCTATGGGAAGAAGGAGCTAAAGGCCCAAAGGGGTTAGTGTTGGGTAAAAGATAAAAGCCTTGTATAATCCTTTCAGATGTTTTACCCAGGAATCACCCAAGAAGGCAATGAAACGCTTATCTTTGAATAAAAGGGGACCCACAATATAATAAATAAATCCTTGAAAGGTTAGTTGAAGGATATGAGGTCTCATCACGAGCCGACCTATCATGTCCATGGATATCTAGTGGTATGGCATTTTCATCATTTGGTCACCAAACTAGGGCAATGACTCTTAGTTGCATGGTTGGGGGTCTCATCACGAGCAAACCTTCTCATTTCCATTAGGTATTTGTGGGTGACATTGCCACCACCTGGTCACCACGCCAAGGCAGTGACCTTCAATCCCTCATGTTATTATGAAAAAAAATATAAAGAAAAAAAGATTAAAGGAAAATGATGGGCTTGGAAAAAGTGCATTGAGGACGAAGGTGCCACACACCCTCTACAAAGGCACCCATGAATGAGACATTACGACCCCTAGTATGCCATGAGCCCTATGCCCATTGAGTCTTGACCCCATCCACCTCATACACTTTACATCGATTAGAGAGGGACCTCTTCGAAGCTCTCCTTGACCTAGGGAAAAACCTACCCAATAGGACACCTCGTCAACCCTCCCATACTTAACCTTGACAAGTTGCATAGTGTCTTTGAGCTATTAATTATTTGATATGGTGATATTTGATGCACATGCTTGGATGGCTTATTTATTGATTGGATTAACTTATCATTATGTTATGACTTGAGATCCTTGGAGAGCATGTTCATTTGTCTTTGCAGGACCTAGTTGGTGGACAATTTTGGGAGAACAAGCCTAGCTTGGGCTTCCATGGGGCTACAAGCCCACAGGTTGGATGTCAGGGGCTCACATGCCAAATGAGAGATATCAAACTTGGAAGGCCTCAAATATGACTTAGACAACATAGCCTAGCCCCCACATGGCAAACATTTTGTTTAGGAGAGGAAAAATGTCACTTTTAGAGACATGACATCACCTAGGGAGGTTAGGGCTTGGTGGTGAGGTGCCACTCATTTACACATGTACGTTTGAGGAGGACAAGGGTCTTCACTGTGTATGAGTGCCTAGATGCTTGACACATGGCCTTTGGATGCCCATCCATGTTTCTCCAACACCGACGACTTCCTCAAAGTGGCAAAATGTCCCCTAAAGGAGTGACATCCTCCTAAATTAGGGTATAATTTGTGTAAAAGATGAAATTTTAAGTGAATTGTTTAATATTATTTTGTTAAGGGGGAAATATTAGGGTTGTTGATCGCTAATCTTGTGTTTTACTCCTTAATTTGTGGACAAGCTATGTTAGCTAAATTTTGTTTAAATATAGATCATAAGATCTCATTTTAAGCATAACTCTCCCTCTTGTGAGAGACTTGGTCTGAAATTTTTGGCCCCCTTGGCTCTTTTAGCTCTTGTGCACTTGTTTTATGGTTATTTTATGAATGGTTGATGGAGGAAGGCCTAGCGCTAGATTTGGATGATGCTTTCTAGCTCTTGTGGTGAATTGTCTTAGCATTTCTCTTGATCTTGGTATGGTTTTTACTCTCTTGCTATCATTTTATTCAAGTTAAGTATTTTTATGCTAGGAGCTAGGTGGGAAGTAGAAGGGCATACACCCCCACCATAGCCTTCATCATTTTGTTTGTTTCATCTCATTGATTAAGGGTTTGCTAAGATAAGTATAAGAGCATACACCCTCTTAGCTTAAACCCTAGCTTAGAGACACTTGTCTTGGGGAGTAAAAGGGCTTACACCCCCAAGGAGGTAGCTTCTCTAAGCTCCTTATGACTCCATTAATCCAATAGTAAAGGCATTAGTCATTGATTTGTAGCATCGGAGAAATAAAATATTGCATTGGGAAACGTGATTTTCAGTCATTTTTACTTTTTGCAAAGTAGATTGTTTTCATTGTGCCTTGGGCACCTGACAACCACTAGGGCATCCCCATCTAGAGGATACTTATTGTTGTTGTTACAAAATTGCATCTTCAACCATTAGGGTTGCAGAAACCCTAACTTGCTTTAATAACTCTCTTATCAACCATTGGTTTTTGCTCAAAGTTTGCACACTTACTCTCCTTGTCCTAACGCATTTTTTGGCAAAGTTTGAGGAGATTTCAGTGGTTGCTTTTCTTGTTGTAATACATTGAATGTTACAACCATAACGCTGATATAATTTGCTGCAGACAAGTGTTTACAACATCCTTATCTTTTATGCTAAGAGTATTGGTTTTTCATCTTGAGTTCAGCTAGTCATTTACTAGTTTTTCTCTTGCATTTTCTACTTGATATTTAGCATTTATTGAGCAGATTATAGTACATTTTTCTTGTTGATATATATTGTTATCTATTGTTGCAAATTAGGAATAGCAAGCTTAACTTGTTGATCCAACTAACATATACTATTGCAAAGTGTCTTTTCTTGTGTCTCGAGAAGGTACAATCATCCAAAGAAATGTTATACATGTGGGGAAACAATTTATTGACTTGCAAGGCATCTCTTTCCACCTTTCATTCCACTTAGAATTGACCTATAGAGGCTTCATTTCCATCCATCTTCATCTCCATCTCAATCCCTCTAGGGTCACTACGATCGCCTCCCTAGAGTGACTTAGTCACCCTTGAAGTGCGGGACCTACATCGAGGTGTCATTGGGTGTAGGATTTCCAAGTTGTAGCACTTGTTCTGTGGTTGGGTCGGGCTTTGCCCAACTTACAACTTGCACTATAACAAAGGGTAAAATGGCCCTTGAAGGATTGTGAAAGTTTTGAATTCAATTTTCAGTAGCATGACCACAAATTGAGACCTTGGGGAAATCCAACAAAAATCTTCACCCTATTCACAAATGCTTATACATAGTAGATTACTTCTCATAATTGTTCGGTGAAAATTCCATAAATGAACTTTCTCTGTTATCCTTCATCTCCCCGGATGGGTACCTATATCCCAATTGGATGAGTTCCTCTTGTTAGAAATAGCTGGCTCATCTCCCCAGAGGATGGGTACCTCTATCCCAATTGGATGAGTTCCTCTAGTTAGAAATAGTGGGCTAACAAATGTAGTAATGGAGAAATGGCATCTATAGGAAATGAGGGATGCAATTCCAAGTTAATACTAAATCATGTGTCCCTCTCTATTGTACTTCATTTTATATGGCAACTACGTGCACATCATTGGGTTGTAAAGTTTAATTTAGCATGTATCGATAATTCCAGTCTGGTAATTCAGATTTAAAATTTTATGTATAAAGCAAAGAAAAGCTGGCACGTTTCATTTGGCATGCATTTTAAGAGTCCACATTTCAAATTATAGTCTTGATACATGATAGACATCAAAAATTAATAATTTGCCCAACGTTGCTCCTATGGATTATATCATGCAAAGAAGTTTATACTACTGGGCATGTCCTATTGCCTTGGGAGGTGCATTCTAGAGCTCAGTATGGGTGAGATGTGCAATGCCCATGCTCAACAATGAGATAATACGTGGTATAAAAAAATAACAATAACAACAAATACACATTTGAACCGTCGGCCGCAAAAAAGAAAGCTAAAATACATATATAGGAAAAAAGAGATTGAAGGCATATAACGGTGAGTTGTATTTTACAGCCTGGTATGAGGAAGATGTGTATTGTCGGTGCCTACCACTAAAGTCACACATGGTATAATTCAGCCCAATATAATATTTTTAAAATAATCTCTTTGCATGGATAAGATGTGCAACATTCATGCTTATAAATTTGATCCATCTTCGTACAATAGATCCATCAATCTACATTGTTCTTTTCAGCCTCTAGACAGCTTGGTAGAAGCAAAGCTATTTGTATTTTATTGGAGATTTCTTGAAAAGACTGAATTTTAGGCAATTTTGACTAGGGTAAAATATTGCTCATTTGGAATAAGTTTGAATTATAAGTTATAAAATGTTTAAAGTTTTTGTGTATGTCCCAAGGTACCTCTTTGATTTGTCTATCTATCCAAAGTAGTCCTAGAAGTGCTGCAGCTTCTGTTCCAAGGTTTCGAGCACTTCAAAAGGATACTTTCCTGCAACTGGCTCCTAAAAAAGGCATGAGAATTATATTTTCCTAAAAAGAGGCCGCAGGAGCCAACAGTTCAAAATGCAAAGTAAGCTGCATCTCAAGCATAGGCATAAGCAGCAACCTGAATTTCACTACCAAACACAAACATGTTATATGGAAGGAATTTACTTGAGCTTATAAAAGATGAACATTTATATCCAGAAATCACAATGACAATTTTCATACACTATCAAGTAATAGGTGATTGTATATTTCAGTTTCATGAAGAAAAGAATACAACAATATCACCCTCCATAATGTGATAGACTATAGACGCAGCAATTAGAATTTAGAACTATAGACAGAGAGAGAAAGTAGAACTATAAACATAGAGCAATGCAACTTTACAAGGTAGATTTATATCTAACTTCCAAACTCTTAAAAGGAAGTAATGTAGCATTTGACTTTGGCATCTCAATTGGATAATTACGATATCCACCCTCGCTCCTGCTATTCCAATTCTATGTGCTAGCACTATTGCCAGTGCCAGTGCTTTCAAACCCCTTGCTTCACCACTTTTGCAGAGCTTATGTGAACCAGTCCAATATGTAATGTAAGTTGTGCCTGCAAAATGTAAGTTTATAAGAACACTACTTGAACAATATCATTCAGGAATTCCAAATTTCATGTCAAGTTAATTCTGCCACAATAGCACATTATAAATTCATCATCAAAGATAATATCAATAAATGATAGAAGTGAAGTTTATCACAAGGATGTCTACTTGCTTGGCCTCCCCCTCTTCTGTGTGACGTGTTGTGGGTGCATGTGTGTGAATAATAAACAGTCAGATATGCCGTGTTTAGTGTCAGTCAGATATGTCGTGTTTGGTGTCTTGGAACAGTTTCTACAACTTAAAAAATATCATCTTTCTCCCTCTTTACTAAATATTCATGAATTTTATTGTATTTTTTGCACGTTTGGACGAGAAAGGCTGCAGCAGAGAAAAGACAAGCCGCACGTGTGATACAAACTGTATGGACCACACGTGAAGACCGCACAGGTCCATACAATAGGCCGCACATGTGGTACGAACTGTACGGACCACACACACGAACCATACAGATCTGTACAATAGGCTGCACGTGTGACATAAACTGTACGAATCACACATGTGATAGGTCCGTACAGCAGGGTGAAGTCAACAATACAACAGGGTGACATCAGCAGGTTTGCTAGTAATTAATGATTCCGGAAATTTGTTGTATTTTGGTATTTTTCAGAGGACTGGTTTTTGTCCTCAGTTTCGTGAAATTGTGTACACTGGGAAGGATGATTTTTGCCTTCAAAAAATTATGAATTTGACAAATTTATAGAACGGAAATTTTGTGTCTCAAGTGTGAAGAAGATTCATCTCAGATCCTGTTATTTTCGTTGCTGTAATTTTCTGTCATAATTTCAGTGTAAAATTATTTAGTGATAAGAGCTAAGGTTTATTGTTTGATCACTAGGAAGTAATTTTCAGATCTGAAATTAGTCACATAGAATTGCATGTAAAAATTGACAGTGAATCAAA
>ML814377.1:99229-116358 GCA_009831015.1 Picea engelmannii | reverse complement strand
TGCACCCTTGATCATCGTTGTTGTACTCAAGCCATCATCACTACTGTACTTTCCATTAATGATAAGTATACACTGCTTGTAAAACATGCCAGCAATCCTCTGTACATTCTTCCTGTACTTATGTCATTCGTTGTCTGTTAAATATTTGCCAACTTCCCTAGGATGATTGCTAAGGTTGAAAGAATGAATATGAAACAAGAAAACCCTGAGGAAGATCAAGAAACTAGGACCACGACAGAACCCCAGAAATAATCAGAGATTCTATTACTGCAAATGAAAGAAACTCTGAATGAACATCAAAATATCAACTTATCATAGATCTTCAAAGAAAAAGAGTGCATAGAAGAAAGAATAGGATACTTCAACATAGACTGTGTTCTAGATGAGGAAACACAGGTGAATATTATGACAGAAAGAACCTGGGAAATTTTAGGAAAGCTTGCTATGATTCCTTCATTAGGGGGAATAGGATTAGTTAGAGGAAATTTGATAACCCTATGTGGAAGAATCACCTAGATAGTTATGAGTGCTCATGGAACTATGATAGAGGAAGATTTTGAGGTTGTTAAATTTATTGAGAATAGTGCCCCATTTGCTATGTTATTAGGAAAACCCTGGATTGAGAGAAATCAGACCAGAAGAAAAAAAGAGGAAGTCTTAGAACAAAAGAAGCAAGAATTAAAAGATTTCATGACTAGGAGGATAGTGCACTTAATTGAAGAACAGGAGAACATGTCGAATCTATTTAAAACCAGAAACTTGGATGTCGAAGTTGAACGAACACAAGAAGATTCATAGAAGAATGGAGCACCTACCCCAAACAGAGAATAAGTCTTTCCCTTGAACCCTATGAAATAATCTCAATGGCGCGAAGTTACTATGCCAAAAGGAGATAAGAATCAGAATGGAAAGAGGAATATTGAGATGAAGATCACTGGGAAGAAGGATAGAAAACTCAATAAGAAGAAAGCGAAGCTAGAAAAACTGTTGGAGGTCCCGAGGGAACTACGCAGAGGGAAGGTCTGCAAAACTGGAACTTCGTCGGGATATCAGAAAAACATAACATCATAGAGAGATATAGTTGTTGAAAGAATTATAACCATTAGCTCGACGCCCCGAATGGTTAGAACGAAAATTATGACCAAAAATCTCACCATCAAACCGTTGGGACCGTGTCGTAACGGACAGAAATGCATTGATGAAGGCCTCTTATCTATTGGAGAATATCTATTACATCATTTTCTACTTATTTCGTCGACTGTTGCACTGAGAACACTTTTGCGAATTGTATCTGAGCCAACAAGAGAACTCATTGATGTCGCATTGTGTTTATTAAGATCGACACCTATTCCATTGCTTTGAGAATTCATTCATCCACCTGAATTATCCAATCTGAGCATGTATGTCAGACGAGCTCAGTGCCGCAAAGAAATTCATCGAATAAGTTCTAATTGACCTTATGGAAGAGAGAGTGATGTCCACAGGAGTTCAAGCTTCATCGACGCGAGGAGTGAAAGCCTCCTCATCAATTGCTCGCGGATCCAAACCATCCCGTGTTGCAGATGAAAAGAGAACCAAGCACAGAGATGACTTGGTGAATGTGAAGTTAATCCTGTCTATTCTGCCCAATTACATCCCGCCCCTAGGCGCAGTGAATCGTGACAGTGTCCCGAGGGACTTTGACTACATAGTCATCATGGTGTACCTGTCGAAGGGGATACGCACAGTCAGACCGTAGTTGGAGAGGATTCCAACCTTAAATATCAATGACTATAATATAGGGGACCGCAAGACCTACGGCATGCTTGTGCCTCACAAGTAATTGACTAAGATGAAGGGAAAGAGAATGAATATCATTCCCCAGCCATGGACCATGAACATCGCGCAGTCCATTATCCTTAATGTCATGAAATATCCACACTTTTGAAGGCACCAGGAGGTTAACGTGTGTGTTAAACTCATGTTGTTGTGCTTCCACAGTGGTTATTTATGGTTATACAAGTATATTACTCTCGATATAGCATTGATCCATAGCATCATCAGATTGAGCATGCAGGGACCCAACCCACAAGATTTCTACCCAGGGAAGGTTGTAGACCGTGCCCTGGCACAGAATATTAAAGACATCTATGGCGATGTAGAGAAGGGGAAGTGATGATACAAGGTAGCCTCCATTCATAATGGTGTAGTGCACCTCTCTTTCTAGTTGATTGTTGGTAAGCTAGTCTGAAACAATAGACCCACATAGGTCACAAGGTTTGTGGTTGACCTCATAGGAAAGTGCGTGGAGGGATTACAAATGAATTGGGTGAAGTACTTAGTCACCAGCTAGAATCTAATTGTCACGAAGCTCAGGATCAGGGCTACGAGTTCCACTTTAGTTGGTTGTTGATCCTCATCATGTTTACAACTTGGGAGATGCTGGAAGGTGCGACCTTCCCGGACATTGAGCCTTTTGAACCACTTGTTGTGAAGTTCACCATGCTCTGGTACTTGAGCAACATGGGAAAACAGTGGAAATCAAATGTAATATTCCATACCTACTACTTGCAGTTGAAAAGGATTATTGAATCATTCCCCCAGATGATGCCAAACACTCTGGACAGGTTCAAACCCCTTATGAAATTTCAGGTAGATAGGCATTTCATATACATCACCGCATGTAAAGATAAGAATAAAGAAGAGCTTCAGTCATACTATAATCTCACTGAGGAGGACCTGGAAGAAATCACTAAGGAATGGCCCGCAGAGTTCCTTATACTAGTCACTAAGGAAGAATTGTCTGACCCAAACCTCATTGGAAGCCCGGTAGTTACCCGTGAGGAGTATAATGCACCCAGCAGTAGCAGAAGGAAGAAGAATGAAGATGTACATGAACTGAGAAGTGCTTCAGAAGAGACTGCCTCATATTCACCTGGTGGAGGAGGAGGTGACGAGGTGGACAAAGAGGAGAAAGAAGAAAGGGTAGGGGATGAAGATAAGCTAGAGCAAGGTGAAGTAACCCTACCACGGAACCCCCTTGATGATGCAGATCCATTGAAGAAAAGGAACATTTCCCCCACTAAACTTACATCGTAGAAGAAATCTAGAGCAAGCAAGTCAAAGCTTTAGACTATACTCATGATCGATGACTTAGATTTCATCATCACAGTCATATCAGATGCTTCGTAGGACATTTTGTAGAATAGTGAAGCTAAGCAAGAAGCCTTGTATGACAGAATTGCAACAGAGTTGAGAGGGGTACAACAGGCCCTTCACTCCAGCCGCATAGTATCCACTACACCCCCGCCATCAGAAGAACCAGAGTTGGGAGATGAGCCTTCCCAACTCCGTAGACTAGTTTGTGACTGAATCCCACCTTTGTCGAGCACAAGAAGAGAAAGAATAGGCCACATTTTCCCTGAAGTAATCACAAGAAGAAATGGTAGAGAAACTTCAGGTTGCACCAAAGGAGAAAGAGGGCCTTCAAGCCAAGTTTGAAGAAGAGAGAGCGCGGTCTAAGCAAGAAAAAGAATAGTTTCTCACAGAACAGAGGGAAGTCAAAGAAGAAATCAACAGGGCACTTTACTCTATGACAAGATTAGAGCCAAAGGCAGAAGACCAAGTGGTGCAGTTCGTAAAAGCTATCCAACAGCTACAGCAAATAATATCAGACTTAGAGCTCCGCACAGTGCCCAACACTCCACCAGATGTACGAGATAAAATAAAAGAAACTGCTCGAAGCACAGTTGAAAGAATCAAGGACCTTGCCATGGAATTTAAATAACTAAGTGATCGCAGTGCCAGACTTATGAGAAACTCACTGAGGATTTTGAATTAAAGGCACTAGAGTCACAGCTCCAGGAGGAAAAGTAGCAAGCAGAAACAATACAGGCATATATGAAGCCCCTGTCAGCAGTCAAAAGGATGAAGTGATCCCAAAAATGGTGCAATGCCCAAAAGCAGGTCCATACCATGCAAAGAAAAGTCATTGAAGTGAATTAGAGGCTCCAGCCAATCTAGGATGTAGCTTTCCAATTCTTTGAGGAGATTGAAGGACAAGGAGCAGAGCTAGAACAAGTAGTCACTTCATTTAAACAACGCTTAGAGGGACCTGTGAAAAAGGAAGTTCTTTGAGAGTTCACCGAGCAGGAGGTCATGGCACAGCAGCAAGTTGAAGCAGCTCGACCCAAGATTGAGGCTTTCGAAGCAGAGCTACCTAGACCAGAGTGACTTGGGACAAGTCACAGGTGAGTGTTGGGGGCTTGTTGACTCTTGACCAAGTTTTGAGGATCCTTGGTCAGGTTTGACCTACTTTTGGGACTTCGATAGGTTGTTGAAGGTGGAGTTCAAGTCAAAGCATAGATTGCGGGATCTCGACCCCTTTTTAGGGATTTTTGGTTTTTGGGCTTATGTAACGGGTATGGGGATGTTGGCCCATGGGTTTAGCCATGTTTAGGTCTGATTATGTAATGTATAAATAGATGTTTAGGCGATGTAGGAAGGAGCATGATACCATGCTAAGTGCAGATGCATCTACGTGATGTTAGGTGCTAAGTGCAAGTGATAAGTGTAATTTCTTTGTGCATACTATCTGAGACTTTCAGAGCTAAGTGCAAGTGATTGTAAGAGACTGTGAAAGGATTTGTGTTGTAACTTGGGGAAGGAGGATCTAGAAAAGTGCACAGATCTCTTTTCCTATGTGGAGTAGGATCTTGTGTCTCTCTGCATGTAGCTGATTGACTGAAGATAATAAAAGAGAAGAAGAGTTGGTGGACGTATCCCCAGGGTGGGGGTGAACCACGTATATCCTATGTTATGGTTTCTTTGTGCTTTATGGTTGCCCTCTTGTTTATGTGATTAAATTCTTAGTGCACTGATATATGCTTAGAAGAATCTAATATGATAGATTAGTGTTGAATAATGTGAATGAATGCTAGATCGGATCTATGTTGATGTTCTTAGTGCTTGATTATATTGGATCTATGTGAATATTGTGCTACTCTGTTATTAGGGTTTTGTCTGTGAAGTAGATACTGGTTAAATACTGATGAGTTGTAACTTCTAAGTTCTTTGTTAGTAGTTAGGGTTTTGTTGGTGCATTGTTGTAGCATTGAACCCTGGGTCTGCCTCTGTGCCAACACAATGCATCCATTGTTAATGAATCAAGATCCTTCATTTCTTCAATGGCAGAAACTTTGGCATCAAATATTAAGAGTGACCTTAACACATTTTGTAAAATCATCGGGTCTTCATCCTTTTCACCAAGTCCTCTGATGGTGTTGACAATTTTATCAACATGAAGAAAATAGACTGCAACATTCTCTTCATCTTTCAGTTTTAGGCTCTCAAACTATCTTCTATGAGTTTGGAGCTTTGCCTTCTTAACCTTGTCATCTCCTTCATATATATTTCAAACCTTGTCCCAAATTTCTTTTTTCGATCCACAATGCATCATCTTGACAAACTCGGAATCTGATAGACCACACAAGATGGCATTCATTGATTTTGCATCATTTTCACTAGGATTCTTCTCGACTACACTTGTTGGTGGAGTTGTTGGGGATGTATAACCAATCATGACTGATGTCCAAATATCAAACCCAAGTTCCATTAGATATGTTTGCATCCTTATGCGCCAAAAGGCATAGTTATTTATGCCAAACAATGGAGCCCTTTTGTGGAGAAACCTTCTTGATCATCCATGTGTGCTCTCGAGACCTACCTTCCAATGATTAGACTATTTCTGAAGGAACCAGATCTAATATTGATTGTTGAACTTATGCTTATGTTGAGAATGGGGGGTGAATCAGTATAAGATACTTTTTTACTTTAAATGAGAATTCATCAATCATTCATTAACTTTAATACAATAAATGCATGTAAACTCAAATCACAATACACAGAGTTTAATTTGGAAACCCTTGTGGGAGAAACCCACAAAAGCTTATCTTTATAAATGTTTGTAGGAACCAACTTACTGTTACAAAGTTTGTAGACACCAACCTACTAGAGACACCAATCTCTTCAACTGAGCACCAACTTAGCAAGATATTGTGTAGGCACCAACCTATTAGAGACACCAATCTCTTCATCCGAGCACAAACTCAACAAGACCTATATAGGTACCAACATAAGATCTTCATACAAAAAGTACTTATGACTTAACTTGCATGCTTCATACTTCATGCATTTCATAGCATCATTATACCCTTAACTTTCATGCTCCAACGCCTCTCCTTGATTTATACCTCAAACATAGCTTCAAACCCTAGTCAAATGTAGCCTACATGCCCTAGTGAACCTTATAGCATCATTCCCAGAATATAATTCCAAGTTGCAGCATCATAGCATAGTTTGCAACATCATAGATCTTATTCCTTCATAGTGCACTCTTAAAACTCCAAGAAAAATCCTATTGTGCACCTTTAGACCCTAAGAATAATCCCCAACTCCTCTTGTGCACCTCATATCTCTTATGTACACTTGTACTTGCTTGGATACACTTCAAATGTGCACATCTATCATGTATTTATAGTGTTTATGCATTCACTTATGGGACCGACTTGTAAAATTGGTCAAGTCGACCTATACTTTCTGGCTAGGTTGACCTGATAGAATATTTCATATCTCCTCATTCCTATGGAGTTAGAGGGAATGCCATATACCATTGGAAAGGTATTGGAATAAAATTTTCGACAATATATCCTATGCTCCCATTTGAGATAGGTATTAAGAGTAAAAATTCCTTCACGGAGAGGGCATCCAAATTGAGCATTAAAAATCCAAAAACAATATTTCCATCAATCTCCATCTTGCAATATTTATATTGGGCATATGCAGTCTCCCCATGTCCTTGACATCAATGACAACAATATTTCCAACAATATAAATACCCAACTCAAATATAGGGTGATTTCCCCAAGGGGTTATGGATCCCACATGTACAAGGTTGTCCTTATCCAAACCTAGAAATATAATAATTATTATAGTATAAGGTCCATCATGGTTGAAATTAAATATTACACCATTTTCAACATACCCTCTTAAGTTACAGAGGGGGCCACAGAGAAAAATGATGAATACAAATGTTAGTGAGTGTATAAATTCCCAACTCAATATAAGGTTGGTCATGGTTGAATATGAGAGTGTGTGTATAAATACCCAACTCAATATAAGGTTGATCATGTTCAAAAATGAGTGGGTGTATAAATACCCGACTCAATATAAATTCAATTGCGGCCAAAGATGAGATTGGGTGTATAAATACACAACCCAATATAATGTTGGTCATGGCCGAAAATGAATATTACACCCTTATTTTCAACATCCCCCTTAATCTAAAAAAGGGATATGGAGAGAACACCTTACATTGCAAGATTCACATCCCCCCGTAATGAAATTTGGATTTTCATAAAGGGTGGAACATGAAAATCATGCCAAACATGTCAACACGCATTGTAATTAACATTTTCCAATAGATATTTCCACTGCAATTAGTTAATCAAAGGGAGCATTGAGGATTGTATGGATATATAGACAATGACACATATAAATATGAAGTCCTCAAACAATTGATCAAATGTCACCATGACTAATCATCAATCCAACCACAAGAAACCCTAGTAGTTGGCATTGATCCAAGAATTTCATTCTACTAGCTCTTCTCTAATGACCAGAAAGAAGAGTTTGTTACCATACCAAGAAAAATTTCAATACCTTGATGAATTCCTCTGATCATAATGGTTAGGATGTTGATACAATAAATATGTCAATGGTGAAGAATTATATTCCTACTAAACAAAAAGTGTAGGATGTGATTCTTGCTCATTAATAGTAGAAGAATAATCAAAGGTGACAAATTCATGCTCTAGCATATCACCAATAAACAAATCAATAGATGGTGCAAGATCTTGGGACCTATGCAAATCAATGGTAGAATAATAACTCCTATCTGATAAGGAAGTCTAAACATATTCAAGGCTCGCTTTGAATAGTCTCATCTAAGGCTCAATTGGAACAACAATACCCTATCCATTCTTCCCAAGTCCACCACTAGTGTATTCCATTGAAAAAATCAATTTGGACCTAATGCCTCAAGTATGCTTCTCAAAATCAAGAGTTGATGGTCCATGTGTAGCCACTAAATCCTGAGAATATGCATCGAAATAAAAGGAAGAAATGGCATGTGATATATACTAAGTAACATTTTGTAATACATCTACTCTCTCCTATATTTCATAACCACCAATGTTAGGACAAGAAATCTCAGGGGTTCATACTAGTGAAAGAGTAGATGCACAAATAGAGGCAAGAGAAAAAGAGGAAATTTGTAATGAACTGATGCAATCGTTGAACATACCCTTAGTACTACTCAATTACCTTACTTGACGTACAAGATAATTGAGGTGTTGCAAGTCCTGAATGCACATTTCCTTCTCTTAGAACTAAGAAAGAAGGAGATCATAATCGTTCTTCACATATTGCTCCTTAAGTCCTACATTTTCATTTTGTAATTGATTAGCAGTAGCCCACAAAGTGAGAACTTCATCACAAAGTTAAAAAACTACTCATTGATCTTAGCAATGGTTTCTTCCTGGGAGATTAGTTTCTGTCATCTTTCTTTCTCTCCATGAAGTATTCGAAGAGTCAATTATTCTTCTTCAAGGGCATCCATGGACAAAGCAATTCTCCCCTCAAAATACCAAATTGCCTCAAAAAAATAAACAAGCAAAAGATAATGCACCCAAAGAGATTTGATCCTTGATATATTCTTCTACAACAAAACATATCCACCAATCGCTCTTCAAAATTTATTGAGAAACATCCTAACCAATACTCATTAGATTCTTTCTCCAATGCCCAAAAAATAGAAATGTATATATCAAACCTATCAAGATTCAGTCTACAGTAGCGCATAGGAGAATAGGGCCCATGCCAAATTTAGTGGAGTCAACTTGTGACATAGACACAAAAATAATGTGATATGTTACTACAAAATTTCTTGAGTTCAAACAATCACAAGGATGAGTTTGACCATAGGCTAAATAGCCAAGTTTGATGTAGAGTGTTGCTTGCATGTTTTATTAAGTGGATTGCACCAGTCAGTAAAAGATCAAAATTTCTACAAAGAATACCAAGTTGAAAAGGAGAATGACTACCCCTCCAAGAACCAAACTATATTGATTGACAAGAATACTCCATAGCAATACCATTTCTTATATTATAATCATTCACAAAAATACTCCATGTTAAATTTTGTAGCTCGGATGGGTATTTCCAAATGGGTTTGTGTCTAACATGTGGAATTCGTCATTAATACCTATCAAACCTTTGGAAATTCACTTTAATAATTTAATTATTAAAGTGAATGTTATTTTATAATTAATAGAGGTTAATTTAATGAAATACCTAAGTTTTTGCATTAGTGAATTAAATTAATTAAATGAATCTTAACCATTGATTTCAAGTGAGGTGAGATCTAATCTCAATTGTTTATCACTTTGGAGATTAGGGTTAGGGCTCAACTCAATATTATAAAAGGTAGTCAAGGTGAGAGGAGAAGAAACACACAAGCAAGGAGTAGGTGACTCATTTGAGAGTGGAGAAGGAATTTCACTCTGCAGATTTGGTAAGGGAGAAAAGGATAGCAGCTAGAATACCTTTCAGGAGGTTGTACCAACAAGGAGAAGGCTTAAACAATTTTGTTGGAGGGGTTGCACAGCCCGTACAGGAGGGTCGTACAAGTCATACAGTGACAACAGCAAGCAAAGGGATTTATGGGGCAGATTTACAGGTAGAGGGTTTCTCGAAGGGAAGATTTGACAGGTTTCTTGTTGGTTGTCTTTTCTTCTTTGGGCCATTTTGTCGATAAGGGAGCCCTTGTATGCTTGGACATTTTTAATGAAAACCATATTCAAAGGGAAGAATTTTGTTGTGCATGTTTCATTGTGAGATTGGTTTCCATTTTTCTTCCACTATTTAATTCATGTTAACTATTTCAGCAAGTGTAAATTATTCAGTGAGCTACAATTTAATTTGTCAACAACGAAATCACTAGGAAATATTTTATCTAGGGAAGGGATTAGAAAAATTAACACTCCACATAGCTCATAATTTTGTTAAAGGACGTAACTATAAACTTGTTTGACACCAAAGGAAGGACCATCCATATTAATGTACTTTACAAATCTAGGTGATGCATATTTGGGTGTGTGAGTGGAGATCTAAGAAACATTGTTATCACACAAAAATAGGGTTCTTACTTTGGGCCAATTTCACACTGGACGGACTTCAAAAAATAACAATGGTATATATCAATATCTATTTAAATCAATCCCATCAACATACCATATCATGATAAGAAGAGGCGTAGGTAATGCAATGAATAATGATAGAAGCTTCAATCAAAACTATGTCAACTACCATTAATCACACCTACAAACTAAACTAGTGCAAAAATTCATGAAATGGAAAGTGGTGAAAATCGAGCATAGAACATAGAAAGGACCAAAAAATATCTTGTTACAAAGTTTATTTGGAGTGCACAAACATTCAACCATGAATACCCATGAACATCTCACACACAATGCAGCTCACCTAGCCATCTTCAATACATGGCATGTCTAAACATATCCCTTCAACTAATCACAAGTTCAAAGAGAATCACAACCCATCACCATTAGTTTTAATCTCTATGCAATGTAGCTTTGATACCATGTTGGATTTCACAAGAGATAGAGAAAGAAAACAACCCAAAAATAAATAAGAGTGCCATGCTTGCTAGGTTCCCTTCAAAAGATCATTTTTCATAGAAGATGAATGATTCACTTAAATGAGAATTACAAAAGAGAGTGGGTGTTGTTACCCCTAATATGGCATGAGGCATGGATCCAATGTCGAAGACCCTATTTCAATAGGTTTCACACATAGATTTTCCTTTAGAGGTCGTTGTAGTATATGCTTGAGGATAGTCTGTTTAGGGCATCAATACATGTATGGCGACATTGATGCTTGTGAATTCATGTCACAATTTTTTATACATATTTGGGGTATGCCACATCATTAGGTGGCTAGGGTTTTGATCTTGGAGAGAAGAACTATGCACATTGAGGGGTTGATTGACATATGGATCCATCCACACATTCCCTTGCATGATTTTGAGAGGAACACCCATCAACTAAGAGGCTCCTAATGTGTCTTTTATTGATATTTCCTTGAGCGTTTATATCTTGAAGGAGTAGCATTCCACCCTTTGTACATATTCCAAGGGAGTTCAATATTTATGTCTAGATCAAGAGTTTGATTTGGTCATTATGCAAAGATTGAGGTTTCATGCAAATTACTTCAAGGATTCATTATTTTAAGCGGCTATTTTAACAACCATTTCCCACTTTGCACACATATCTATGTAGATCCACTTTATATGGAATTCGTTAGCATGATTTGAGGAGCACTCCATATTTTTTTGGCACACATGTTGAGGTCACCCTACTTTGAGGAGTTGTTATTGTTATCACGCAATTTGTACTTTGATAGTTGGAAAGGTTAAAGGAGATAAAATTGGTGTAACAGGAGACTATCCTATCATTGTCGCCTCAATAGGATGTCTCTTTCTATTTAGGGTGGTAGGCCCAAGGGAGACATCCCCAGTGACCTGGGGTTTGAGAAGGCAAAGTCAAAGTGGATAGATAAATATCCCCTCTCACAAGTCACCACCGTTCAGAAAGTCTAGTTTTATAACCAATGAAGAGATAATATGTCAAAGTGTACCTGCCTGGAACAAAGCAACAAGAAAATATATATATTTGCAAGTACACTTGTTGGTTAGCACTTCATAAAACCATAGACTTTCTTGATAAAAGAAATTTGTTGAATATGATGAAGTAAATAGAAAATTATAACAACAATATTTATAAGGAAATACTTCACATTAAATTCCTTACAATAGCTTCAAAAATGACTAAGAATCATTAACCATTGAAATCATAATACTAGCATTTGTTGGAAGCAAACAAGACAATGATTAAATCAGTCTTTTCAATTTCTTTTATAATCTTTTAATGTTGCATTTAATGGTTGTATCTTACTTTAGTAACAGCAACAATATAGTCAGTAGGTTAGGCTATTCTAGGGTTGTATCTTGATTTTTCTTGATTTTTCTTTCAATAGGCTATTTAGGGGACATTGTCCTGGCGTGGTGACTAGTGGTGGCAATGTTACCCACAAGCATTTCACAGAAATAATAAGGTTGGCTCGTGATGAGACCCCCTTTCTCTTGGCCATGCCATAAAGAGCCACTACCCTGGCATGGTGACCAGTTGTTGGTAGTGTCATATTGCTACATGCCCATGGACTTAATAGGCTGGCTCATGATGAGACCCCCCATCCTCCAACTAGGTCTTGATTTATTATTTGTTATGGGTCCCTATGTTTCTTGGTAAGAATATTTTTATTGATTTCTTGGGGATCCCTGGGCGAAGCATATCAAGGTTTCATTCTTTTGGCTTTTATCTGTTTCTAGATACTTTTACCCTCTCGGCCTTTAGCCCCTTCTTCCCATAAGGTAAGGTAAAACCCTTGGAAAGGGGTAAGTATGGTGGGAATTAATGATGACCTTTCATGAATCCCCCCAGTGGTAACTCAAACCCTATGGGTACCATCTTACTAGGGCATCCTATCATTCCCCCCAGGTGTGGTCAAGTGGAAAGGCATAAGGTCCAAGCACATGTTAGAAGAAAAAATAATTAATTGCTCATATCCAAAGGTTTTGAGGATCAGAGTGACACATACCATGATACCCAGACTCATTACCCCATGGAGAAAGACCCATTTCTACTGCAAGACTAGGTCGATGTGATGGATGTTGGTGTTGTTGACAAAGTGGAGGCACTAAAGAAGAAAAGGATGGGCCCTCCAGGGCCATGCTCAAGTTGATCTAGTTCTCAGTACTCCATGTCTAGGACTTGTGGGCCTTGAGACATAATCTCCTTAGTTGTCCCTAGGATAGGGGATAGCATTTGGATCCAACTCAGGGACATGTTCTCATTGTAGAGCGCATGAGAACCTCAACATATCTGGCATAACCTATGACCTGCTTGATCTCAACATAAAACTATTAGTAGTCATTTGGGGTGGTGATATCACCCCTGGATCATATATATATATATATATATATATATATATATATATATATATAGCATATGTACAAATGGAAATACAAACTAATCTAGCATGAAATGCAAATGGTATATACAATGAATGCAAATGCCTACCTACTTACCTGCACTTGCCTGTGAATTCAAGTTTCTGCCCCCTGATGGGGTTTGAGGAGGTGCCCGCTAACTAGTAATGGGTGCCTTCTTCCTTTCAATGTAGACAAATAGTAGGCATCATTGACTGAATTTCTTCCAATTATGAAGGGTCCAAGCCAAAATTGTGCATTTCCTTTGACATTAGTAGTCTCTCCCTTCTTCGTGTCCCAAATTCATAGTATGTCTCCCTCTCTATGATATATGGTTATGAACTTGGTTGTTACTTGAACAACCCTGGTTTACTGTGTAGAGGGAGGAGGGTGGGATTCTTCTGTGAAACTTCTTGTTGGGATGGTTGGATCAATATGTTATCTTCTCCTCTCTTTAACAATTTGGCAGTTCCAACTTCCTTGTATTTATACTTGTTCAAGAGTTTCTAATAATATTCCTTCTTTGTCCATTGTATCTTATCAGAATCTTCCTCGGTAGAAAAAGGCATATCATTAGGAGAAAACGTAGAAGGACTCTCTATGATTGGCTCATGTGCTTCATTAGTCTTGATGTGGTCATTAATTTCTCGCACATGGATTTTGGTCATTGGCACATTTAGGAGACGGCTTATCATTCCATCATTCATAGGAACATTCATATAAGTGAGGTCCATCTCTAAAGTGCCTCCCAGCATTGCAGCAAATTTCCTAGACAACAACATTCCCCACACATCTGGGACATCTACTACTACAGTGTCCATATGGATCACTCTTTCGGGTATCTTCCAAGCAATATTTCCACATTCTCAATTAACCTATGTGTGGGTATGTCTCTAGACTCAAAGCCACACACATTCATGTAGGTTTGTGTGACCTTTAGGCCCAATTGTTGCATGAACTTTAGAGACATCATGTTGGCACTTGCCCCTGAATCCATCATACAGTTGTTAAGGAACTTGTTATTTATCAATAAGGTCATGAAGAAAGGTGGGTGTTCATCATATTGGACCCTAAAGTGAACACCTTGTAGCATAATAGGAGGGTCCATTGGTCCATCTGATCCTTTGAAGAAATTATCAAATCTTTCTTTCACGGATGGTACCTTGATGACTTCTCTTGAGGGGATGGTTACATGCATCGTGGCTAATGCCCCTTCAAGGTCAAATTTTAAGTCCAGTCTTTCAGCCTTGGGAATATTTTTGGGAAGGAGAATGTTCATAGGTGGAGGTCTTGTTTGGAATACTGCAGGACCAGTAGAGATAGTTTGGTTCAATTTATTTTGTCTATTATATACTTGGAATTCTTGCTTTTTCAACTTTTCTCTTGATCCTTGGTCCAGGTTATTTATCACCTCCATCCTAGCCTTCCTTGTTTCTTCCTTTATGCCCTCTTTGTTGAGATTATGTACCTTGGGAGGTGTTCCCCATGTGTTTGTGAGCTCCTAAAAACATGTGGGAAGTACTATGTACTTTGTGCCTTGTACTTTATGTCTAATTTCACTTTGACTTAGGAGATTTAAGTCAACAGTGAAATTTGGTCATTTATGCCTAAAATGACTATTAATTCACTATGTGGGTGAATTAGGAGACATAAAGTGAACTTATGGAACTTAACCCAAAGTGGGTTTTTGAGTGAGATTCTTTTTGAGTGATCTCAACCTTTGATTAGATGGGAGATGGGATGATCTCAGCCATTGATATTTTAGGTTTCCTTATGGAGGTTCAAGAGGGACGCAAAGGGCAAGGAGGAGCTCATTTTCCTTCATTTTCTCACTTGGAGAGTTTGAGAAAGAGCATAGAGATGAATTTTGTTGCATTGGATGAGGCTAATTTGGGTGCTCACATCTATGGAGATAGTCATTAGGCTTAGGGCCTCATTTATTTACTGAGGAGCTTCCATTGTTGAGGAGGGTGCACTTGGTGAGGAGGGTGCATCAATAGTGGGGAGGTCTTAGATTTTTCATATTGTAGTGAGATATGTTTCAGAGGGAGGCCACACTTCAGTATCAGAGTACTGTGGAGGGGTTTTCTGTTCAGAGCTTCCAGTTGGCATTTGGCTCAGTTTCAGTGGTCTTGGTGGAATTTCTAGGGGGTGCACCATCCTAGGGAGATCTTGCTTGGTTATGACTTGTATTTCAGCTTGGATCAAGCTTCTATTGTATCAGGTTCATCTATATTTTGTACTTGTTGTATTCCACCATCTATTCTCCTCATATATAGAGATATATTCCAAACTGGTTTTCCCTGGGAGGGTTTTATCTAGGGTCATGTTGACAAAAAATACATGTGTTCAATTTCATGTGTGTTAGAGTGTAGAATTGCTTTATTTTCATCTATAAATATCTCTAGGTTTGTTACATTTATTTTAGTATGCATGTGCTAACCCTTGGTGACTAAAACTACATGCTAGAGCACCTAAAAATTGTGAATGTAACCGTAACAAATCAATAAGAAGTTCATAAATTGTTGGTTGTCCTAAAAAAGCAGCAAAACCTTCATTGATAGTTGAAACTTAGAGCCAAATTGAGTTCAAAGATAGACCTAGTTGGAGGATTGATAGGACCTGGAAAATCTTCACTCTTCATGTTCCTCAGGGGAAATATTAAGGCAGATTTGGGGGTCCTTTATGGTATGGTCCATTATTTTTACTTGGTCATGGATTCCATTGTTGTAAGTGCATTCATGTTCTCAATGTGACTCAATGCATTGCAAGCACCAAGGTGTTTCATCCACCACATTTGTTGGGGCTAAAGTATTTGGAACCTCTTGATCATTCTTTGGTCTAAAAACTTGGTTCCCTTTCTGGAATTGACCCGTGTATGGAACCATAAGGGATTTTTGTTGAGTCCTATCTAAGTTCACAATCATATTAATCATTAGATCTTGATTTTTTACTATTCCATCTGTAGTCAGTTGTAACTTAGCCAAGCTATCACTAATGTCTGAGGTAGGTTCAGCATTGTGGATTATCTTAGGTTTAGTGTCCATCCTGACTCTCGAGGTTGAGAAAGGTTCAAATTTGGATGATAAAAGGTCATCTTCGATCCTTGTGGCTAATTATTGGGATTCTTGGATCGTTTGAGGGTTCTTGTCTCTAAGGAGATACCCTAGTTGATCGGTAAAGGCTTTGTTATAAATGAACAAAAGGAAACTAGGAGATGGATGATGACTCGCGGGGATTCTTTGCAATAGGGTTTCAAACTTGTTGTGGAATTATCTAATGGTCTCATTCTCTTGTTTCATGAGGTTATTCAACCTTATAGTAGAATATTGGGGTCTTATTTGATACTCCATCATTTGAGGAAAACTTCTTCTAACTTATCCATGGTTTTAATATTACCATCAGGAAGACCATTGTACCAACATCTTGCACCATCATGGAGGGTAGTAGAGAACAATTTCATAGCCAAATATTCATCATCATCACTAATGGGATGAAGATGGAAGAATTCCCAGAAATTGCTCATTTGATCCTTGGCATTGATTGCATCATTACCGGTGAATTTAGGCATCCATTTTTCATACTTGGGTGGTGTTTACCTAGGGTATCCTAGTATAGTTGTCATGTCGAGCGGCTTGAAAAGATTGGAATACCATTGTCTTTGGTTATTATCTTGGTTTGGAATAGAGGTATGAGATCTCATGCTAGACATTTTGTTTAAGGGAAGATTGCCTCTGAAAAGTAATTTTACTACAGGAGAGTTTTGAGGAGGCTTTCTTCTAAAGGATTTGGGAGGGTTGGTTTACCTCCTTGTGGACTGTGGAGTCGCCAGATAATTTTCTTGAAATTATCAAAGAAATAAGGGAATCACCCTTAGTGGAGTCATCGGGTAAGATTGTAAGAATAGTTCTTTGGATAAAATCTTACCGAAAAAGTGTCATTTTGAGGAATATTGACTAAGTGTTCC
>ML814377.1:87500-99129 GCA_009831015.1 Picea engelmannii | reverse complement strand
ACAAATAATAAATCAAGACCTAGTTGGAGGATGGGGGGTCTCATCATGAGCCAGCCTATTAAGTCCATGGGCATGTAGCAATATGACACTACCAACAACTGGTCACCATGCCAGGGTAGTGGCTCTTTATGGCATGGCCAAGATAAAGGGGGTCTCATCACGAGCCAACCTTCTTATTTCTGTGAAATGCTTGTGGGTAACATTGCCACCACTAGTCACCACGCCAGGACAATGTCCCCTAAATAGCCCATTGAAAGAAAAATCAAGAAAAATCAAGATACAACCCTAGAATAGCCTAACCTACTGACTATATTGTTGCTGTTACTAAAGTAAGATACAACCATTAAATGCAACATTAAAAGATTATAAAAGAAATTGAAAAGRCTGATTTAATCATTGTCTTGTTTGCTTCCAACAAATGCTAGTATTATGATTTCAATGGTTAATGATTCTTAGTCATTTTTGAAGCTATTGTAAGGAATTTAATGTGAAGTATTTCCTTATAAATATTGTTGTTATAATTTTCTATTTACTTCATCATATTCAACAAATTTCTTTTATCAAGAAAGTCTATGGTTTTATGAAGTGCTAACCAACAAGTGTACTTGCAAATATATATATTTTCTTGTTTCTTTGTTCCAGACAGGTACACTTTGACATATTATCTCTTCATTGGTTATAAAACTAGACTTTCTGAACAGTGGTGACTTGTGAGAGGGGATATTTATCTAGCCACTTTGACTTTGCCTTCTCAAAACCCAGGTCACTGGGGATGTCTCCCTTGGGCCTACCACCCTAAATAGAAAGAGACATCCTATTGAGGCGACAATGATAGGATAGTCTCCTGTTACACCAATTTTATCTCCTTTAACCTTTCCAACTATCAAAGTACAAATTGTGTGATAACAATAACAACTCCTCAAAGTAGGGTGACCTCAACATGTGTGCCAAAAAAATATGGAGTGCTCCTCAAATCATGCTAACGAATTCCATATAAAGTGGATCTACATAGATATGTGTGAAAAGTGGGAAATGGTTGTTAAAATAGCCCCTTAAAATAATGAATCCTTGAAGTAATTTGCATGAAACCTCAATCTTTGCATAATGACCAAATCAAACTCTTGATCTAGACATAAATAGTGAACTCCCTTGGAATATGTACAAAGGGTGGAATGCTACTCCTTCAAGATATAAACGCTCAAGGAAATATCAATAAAAGACACATTAGGAGCCTCTTAGTTGATGGGTGTTCCTCTCAAAATCATGCAAGGGCATGTGTGGATGGATCCATATGTCAATCAACCCCTCAATGTGCATAGTTCTTCTCTCCAAGATCAAAACCCTAGCCACCTAATGATGTGGCATACCCCAAATATGTATAAAAAATTGTGACATGGATTCACAAGCATCAATGTCGCCATATATTGAGGAAAATCTAACGACCTCATATTCAACCATGACCAACCTTATATTGAGTTGGGAATTTATACACTCACTAACATTTGTATTCATCATTTTTCTCCGTGGCCCCCTCTGCAACTTAAGAGGGTATGTTGAAAATGGTGTAATATTTAATTTCAACCATGATGTACCTTATACTATAATAATTATTATATTTCTAGGTTTGGATAAGGACAACCTTGTACATGTGGGATCCATAACCCCTTGGGGAAATCACCCTATATTTGAGTTGGGTATTTATATTGTTGGAAATATTGTTGTCATTGATGTCAAGGACATGGGGAGACTGCATATGCCCAATATAAATATTGCAAGATGGAGATTGATGGAAATATTGTTTTTGGATTTTTAATGCTCAATTTGGATGCCCTCTCCGTGAAGGAATTTTTACTCTTAATACCTATCTCAAATGGGAGCATAGGATATATTGTCGAAAATTTTATTCCAATACCTTTCCAATGGTATATGGCATTCCCTCTAACTCCATAGGAATGAGGAGATATGAAATATTCTATCAGGTCAACCTAGCCAGAAAGTATAGGTCGACTTGACCAATTTTACAAGTCGGTCCCATAAGTGAATGCATAAACACTATAAATACATGATAGATGTGCACATTTGAAGTGTATCCAAGCAAGTACAAGTGTACATAAGAGATATGAGGTGCACAAGAGGAGTTGGGGATTATTCTTAGGGTCTAAAGGTGCACAATAGGATTTTTCTTGGAGTTTTAAGAGTGCACTATGAAGGAATAAGATCTATGATGTTGCAAACTATGCTATGATGCTGCAACTTGGAATTATATTCTGGGAATGATGCTATAAGGTTCACTAGGGCATGTAGGCTACATTTGACTAGGGTTTGAAGCTATGTTTGAGGTATAAATCAAGGAGAGGCGTTGGAGCATGAAAGTTAAGGGTATAATGATGCTATGAAATGCATGAAGTATGAAGCATGCAAGTTAAGTCATAAGTACTTTTTGTATGAAGATCTTATGTTGGTACCTATATAGGTCTTGTTGAGTTTGTGCTCGGATGAAGAGATTGGTGTCTCTAATAGGTTGGTGCCTACACAATATCTTGCTAAGTTGGTGCTCAGTTGAAGAGATTGGTGTCTCTAGTAGGTTGGTGTCTACAAACTTTGTAACAGTAAGTTGGTTCCTACAAACATTTATAAAGATAAGCTTTTGTGGGTTTCTCCCACAAGGGTTTCCAAATTAAACTCTGTGTATTGTGATTTGAGTTTACATGCATTTATTGTATTAAAGTTAATGAATGATTGATGAATTCTCATTTAAAGTAAAAAAGTATCTTATACTGATTCACCCCCCATTCTCAACATAAGCATAAGTTCAACAATCAATATTAGATCTGGTTCCTTCAGAAATAGTCTAATCATTGGAAGGTAGGTCTCGAGAGCACACATGGATGATCAAGAAGGTTTCTCCACAAAAGGGCTCCATTGTTTGGCATAAATAACTATGCCTTTTGGCGCATAAGGATGCAAACATATCTAATGGAACTTGGGTTTGATATTTGGACATCAGTCATGATTGGTTATACATCCCCAACAACTCCACCAACAAGTGTAGTCGAGAAGAATCCTAGTGAAAATGATGCAAAATCAATGAATGCCATCTTGTGTGGTCTATCAGATTCCGAGTTTGTCAAGATGATGCATTGTGGATCGAAAAAAGAAATTTGGGACAAGGTTTGAAATATATATGAAGGAGATGACAAGGTTAAGAAGGCAAAGCTCCAAACTCATAGAAGATAGTTTGAGAGCCTAAAACTGAAAGATGAAGAGAATGTTGCAGTCTATTTTCTTCATGTTGATAAAATTGTCAACACCATCAGAGGACTTGGTGAAAAGGATGAAGACCCGATGATTTTACAAAATGTGTTAAGGTCACTCTTAATATTTGATGCCAAAGTTTCTGCCATTGAAGAAATGAAGGATCTTGATTCATTAACAATGGATGCATTGTGTTGGCACAGAGGCAGACCCAGGGTTCAATGCTACAACAATGCACCAACAAAACCCTAACTACTAACAAAGAACTTAGAAGTTACAACTCATCAGTATTTAACCAGTATCTACTTCACAGACAAAACCCTAATAACAGAGTAGCACAATATTCACATAGATCCAATATAATCAAGCACTAAGAACATCAACATAGATCCGATCTAGCATTCATTCACATTATTCAACACTAATCTATCATATTAGATTCTTCTAAGCATATATCAGTGCACTAAGAATTTAATCACATAAACAAGAGGGCAACCATAAAGCACAAAGAAACCATAACATAGGATATACGTGGTTCACCCCCACCCTGGGGATACGTCCACCAACTCTTCTTCTCTTTTATTATCTTCAGTCAATCAGCTACATGCAGAGAGACACAAGATCCTACTCCACATAGGAAAAGAGATCTGTGCACTTTTCTAGATCCTCCTTCCCCAAGTTACAACACAAATCCTTTCACAGTCTCTTACAATCACTTGCACTTAGCTCTGAAAGTCTCAGATAGTATGCACAAAGAAATTACACTTATCACTTGCACTTAGCACCTAACATCACGTAGATGCATCTGCACTTAGCATGGTATCATGCTCCTTCCTACATCGCCTAAACATCTATTTATACATTACATAATCAGACCTAAACATGGCTAAACCCATGGGCCAACATCCCCATACCCGTTACATAAGCCCAAAAACCAAAAATCCCTAAAAAGGGGTCGAGATCCCGCAATCTATGCTTTGACTTGAACTCCACCTTCAACAACCTATCGAAGTCCCAAAAGTAGGTCAAACCTGACCAAGGATCCTCAAAACTTGGTCAAGAGTCAACAAGCCCCCAACACTCACCTGTGACTTGTCCCAAGTCACTCTGGTCTAGGTAGCTCTGCTTCGAAAGCCTCAATCTTGGGTCGAGCTGCTTCAACTTGCTGCTGTGCCATGACCTCCTGCTCGGTGAACTCTCAAAGAACTTCCTTTTTCACAGGTCCCTCTAAGCGTTGTTTAAATGAAGTGACTACTTGTTCTAGCTCTGCTCCTTGTCCTTCAATCTCCTCAAAGAATTGGAAAGCTACATCCTAGATTGGCTGGAGCCTCTAATTCACTTCAATGACTTTTCTTTGCATGGTATGGACCTGCTTTTGGGCATTGCACCATTTTTGGGATCACTTCATCCTTTTGACTGCTGACAGGGGCTTCATATATGCCTGTATTGTTTCTGCTTGCTACTTTTCCTCCTGGAGCTGTGACTCTAGTGCCTTTAATTCAAAATCCTCAGTGAGTTTCTCATAAGTCTGGCACTGCGATCACTTAGTTATTTAAATTCCATGGCAAGGTCCTTGATTCTTTCAACTGTGCTTCGAGCAGTTTCTTTTATTTTATCTCGTACATCTGGTGGAGTGTTGGGCACTGTGCGGAGCTCTAAGTCTGATATTATTTGCTGTAGCTGTTGGATAGCTTTTACGAACTGCACCACTTGGTCTTCTGCCTTTGGCTCTAATCTTGTCATAGAGTAAAGTGCCCTGTTGATTTCTTCTTTGACTTCCCTCTGTTCTGTGAGAAACTATTCTTTTTCTTGCTTAGACCGCGCTCTCTCTTCTTCAAACTTGGCTTGAAGGCCCTCTTTCTCCTTTGGTGCAACCTGAAGTTTCTCTACCATTTCTTCTTGTGATTACTTCAGGGAAAATGTGGCCTATTCTTTCTCTTCTTGTGCTCGACAAAGGTGGGATTCAGTCACAAACTAGTCTACGGAGTTGGGAAGGCTCATCTCCCAACTCTGGTTCTTCTGATGGCGGGGGTGTAGTGGATACTATGCGGCTGGAGTGAAGGGCCTGTTGTACCCCTCTCAACTCTGTTGCAATTCTGTCATACAAGGCTTCTTGCTTAGCTTCACTATTCTACAAAATGTCCTACGAAGCATCTGATATGACTGTGATGATGAAATCTAAGTCATCGATCATGAGTATAGTCTAAAGCTTTGACTTGCTTGCTCTAGATTTCTTCTACGATGTAAGTTTAGTGGGGGAAATGTTCCTTTTCTTCAATGGATCTGCATCATCAAGGGGGTTCCGTGGTAGGGTTACTTCACCTTGCTCTAGCTTATCTTCATCCCCTACCCTTTCTTCTTTCTCCTCTTTGTCCACCTCGTCACCTCCTCCTCCACCAGGTGAATATGAGGCAGTCTCTTCTGAAGCACTTCTCAGTTCATGTACATCTTCATTCTTCTTCCTTCTGCTACTGCTGGGTGCATTATACTCCTCACGGGTAACTACCGGGCTTCCAATGAGGTTTGGGTCAGACAATTCTTCCTTAGTGACTAGTATAAGGAACTCTGCGGGCCATTCCTTAGTGATTTCTTCCAGGTCCTCCTCAGTGAGATTATAGTATGACTGAAGCTCTTCTTTATTCTTATCTTTACATGCGGTGATGTATATGAAATGCCTATCTACCTGAAATTTCATAAGGGGTTTGAACCTGTCCAGAGTGTTTGGCATCATCTGGGGGAATGATTCAATAATCCTTTTCAACTGCAAGTAGTAGGTATGGAATATTACATTTGATTTCCACTGTTTTCCCATGTTGCTCAAGTACCAGAGCATGGTGAACTTCACAACAAGTGGTTCAAAAGGCTCAATGTCCGGGAAGGTCGCACCTTCCAGCATCTCCCAAGTTGTAAACATGATGAGGATCAACAACCAACTAAAGTGGAACTCGTAGCCCTGATCCTGAGCTTCGTGACAATTAGATTCTAGCTGGTGACTAAGTACTTCACCCAATTCATTTGTAATCCCTCCACGCACTTTCCTATGAGGTCAACCACAAACCTTGTGACCTATGTGGGTCTATTGTTTCAGACTAGCTTACCAACAATCAACTAGAAAGAGAGGTGCACTACACCATTATGAATGGAGGCTACCTTGTATCATCACTTCCCCTTCTCTACATCGCCATAGATGTCTTTAATATTCTGTGCCAGGGCACGGTCTACAACCTTCCCTGGGTAGAAATCTTGTGGGTTGGGTCCCTGCATGCTCAATCTGATGATGCTATGGATCAATGCTATATCGAGAGTAATATACTTGTATAACCATAAATAACCACTGTGGAAGCACAACAACATGAGTTTAACACACACGTTAACCTCCTGGTGCCTTCAAAAGTGTGGATATTTCATGACATTAAGGATAATGGACTGCGCGATGTTCATGGTCCATGGCTGGGGAATGATATTCATTCTCTTTCCCTTCATCTTAGTCAATTACTTGTGAGGCACAAGCATGCCGTAGGTCTTGCGGTCCCCTATATTATAGTCATTGATATTTAAGGTTGGAATCCTCTCCAACTACGGTCTGACTGTGCGTATCCCCTTCGACAGGTACACCATGATGACTATGTAGTCAAAGTCCCTCGGGACACTGTCACGATTCACTGCGCCTAGGGGCGGGATGTAATTGGGCAGAATAGACAGGATTAACTTCACATTCACCAAGTCATCTCTGTGCTTGGTTCTCTTTTCATCTGCAACACGGGATGGTTTGGATCCGCGAGCAATTGATGAGGAGGCTTTCACTCCTCGCGTCGATGAAGCTTGAACTCCTGTGGACATCACTCTCTCTTCCATAAGGTCAATTAGAACTTATTCGATGAATTTCTTTGCGGCACTGAGCTCGTCTGACATACATGCTCAGATTGGATAATTCAGGTGGATGAATGAATTCTCAAAGCAATGGAATAGGTGTCGATCTTAATAAACACAATGCGACATCAATGAGTTCTCTTGTTGGCTCAGATACAATTCGCAAAAGTGTTCTCAGTGCAACAGTCGACGAAATAAGTAGAAAATGATGTAATAGATATTCTCCAATAGATAAGAGGCCTTCATCAATGCATTTCTGTCCGTTACGACACGGTCCCAACGGTTTGATGGTGAGATTTTTGGTCATAATTTTCGTTCTAACCATTCGGGGCGTCGAGCTAATGGTTATAATTCTTTCAACAACTATATCTCTCTATGATGTTATGTTTTTCTGATATCCCGACGAAGTTCCAGTTTTGCAGACCTTCCCTCTGCGTAGTTCCCTCGGGACCTCCAACAGTTTTTCTAGCTTCGCTTTCTTCTTATTGAGTTTTCTATCCTTCTTCCCAGTGATCTTCATCTCAATATTCCTCTTTCCATTCTGATTCTTATCTCCTTTTGGCATAGTAACTTCGCGCCATTGAGATTATTTCATAGGGTTCAAGGGAAAGACTTATTCTCTGTTTGGGGTAGGTGCTCCATTCTTCTATGAATCTTCTTGTGTTCGTTCAACTTCGACATCCAAGTTTCTGGTTTTAAATAGATTCGACATGTTCTCCTGTTCTTCAATTAAGTGCACTATCCTCCTAGTCATGAAATCTTTTAATTCTTGCTTCTTTTGTTCTAAGACTTCCTCTTTTTTTCTTCTGGTCTGATTTCTCTCAATCCAGGGTTTTCCTAATAACATAGCAAATGGGGCACTATTCTCAATAAATTTAACAACCTCAAAATCTTCCTCTATCATAGTTCCATGAGCACTCATAACTATCTAGGTGATTCTTCCACATAGGGTTATCAAATTTCCTCTAACTAATCCTATTCCCCCTAATGAAGGAATCATAGCAAGCTTTCCTAAAATTTCCCAGGTTCTTTCTGTCATAATATTCACCTGTGTTTCCTCATCTAGAACACAGTCTATGTTGAAGTATCCTATTCTTTCTTCTATGCACTCTTTTTCTTTGAAGATCTATGATAAGTTGATATTTTGATGTTCATTCAGAGTTTCTTTCATTTGCAGTAATAGAATCTCTGATTATTTCTGGGGTTCTGTCGTGGTCCTAGTTTCTTGATCTTCCTCAGGGTTTTCTTGTTTCATATTCATTCTTTCAACCTTAGCAATCATCCTAGGGAAGTTGGCAAATATTTAACAGACAACGAATGACATAAGTACAGGAAGAATGTACAGAGGATTGCTGGCATGTTTTACAAGCAGTGTATACTTATCATTAATGGAAAGTACAGTAGTGATGATGGCTTGAGTACAACAACGATGATCAAGGGTGCAGTGATAATCAGGGAAGAGCAACAACTATTTTCATTGGATCTCTTTCTGAATTCCCGATGGCCGTCAGATCTAAATAAGAGCATCCTGAAGAGGTAGGCCCATAAGTTTTGAGAAGCATTTTTGTTCGTTGGATCCCCTTAAAATTACCGATAGAATGAGGGTTGTCAAATCTGAATGAAGACAAGAAGAGCGCACTGAAGAGGAGGATAGATCTCAGACATTAGATCCAAGCATAGGACCCGACCATCTTTGGATCAAGGAGAACCTGTATGCTTTTTAAAGTATAAGGAGAAGTGGGCGTACAAAATATTGAAAGAAGGAGGACCGTCCATCATCAGGTAGGACACGTGGGGAAAGATCATCAGTTCATTGACTGGAGAGTCAAAGGAACGATGTTCCCTAACCTCTCAAAATCGTGATATGCGAAATCACGATTTATTCTGAGCCGTCAGATTAAGGTTGAATCTAGACCGTTGATTCCAGTACATGTCGGAGTTTTAGGGAACGAGAGTTGGAGATGTCAAGTAATATCATCCATAGGAATCCCAATTTCGTGATATGAAAAATTGAGACTTAATCGCAGCCGTTGAATCAAGATCAGATCTAGGCCGTTGATCCAACTCCATATTAGAGTTTCATGAATCGCGACATGGAGAGACAAGAAAAAAATGCAACAAGAATGCCGAAATCACGATATGTGAAATCACGATTCAATCACAGCCGTTGAATCAAGATCAGATCTAGATCGTTGATCCAAATCCATATCATAGTTTCGTGAATCACGACATGGAGAGACAAGAAAACAATGCAACAAGAATGCCGAAATCGCGATATGCGAAATTGCGATATGTGAAATCGTGCTTCAATCGCAACCATTGAATCAAGATCAGATCTAGACCATTGATCCAACTCCATATCGGAGTTTCTCGAATCGAGACATGGAGAGACAAGAAAACAATGCAACAAGAATGCCAAAATTGCGATATGAAAAATCACGATTCAATCGCAGCCATTGAATCAAGATCAGATCTGGACCGTTGATCCAACTCCATATCGGAGTTTCATGAATCGTGACATAGGGAGGGAAAAAGAACAATGCAACAAGAATTCTGAAATCGCGATATGTGAAATCACGATTTAATCGCAGCCATTGAATCAAGATTGAATCTGCACCATTGATCCAAGTCCATTTCGGGGTTTCGAGGATCGAGTGTTGGAGATGTCAAAGAATATTAACATCAAGAATCCCGATATCGCGATATGTGAAATCGCGACATAATTGCAACCGTCAGATCAATATGTGATCTGGACCGTTGATACGACTCCATTACGGAGTTTCACGGATTGGGAATTTGAAGTGACAAAAACACTGAATGTCAAGAGTGTCGAAATCACGATGTGTGAAATCTCGACTAAATCTGAACCGTCAGGTCAAGATGTGATCTGTACCGTTGATTTGACTTCTTTACGGAGTTTCATGGATCGGTATTTGTAAGTGACAAGCAAATTGAACATTAGGAATGTCGAAATCACGATATGCGAAATTGCAGAATGATCTGAACCATCAGATCAAGTGTTGATCAGAGGGTTACTGTTCTCTCTCACAGTTAATTCCTCAGTTTCGAATCTGTTAGCGAAACAGACTCATGATTGCTAATTAGTTGGCATTTTAGTTGCTGAGACAGTTGTCTTCCTTTTTCCTAAGGAGATGGGAAGTTGAACCGTCGGAGGTGTGCATAAAAGAAAATGAGACAGACTGTGTGCAGTTGGTTGTTCTGTATGAAAATGAATGAAACTGTAAGAAATGAAAAATCATAGAATGTGTTGTGTGAGATTGAAAATATGCACAGTGTGAGATGAAACTCAGAGAAGAGTAATAGATGATGAAGAGAAGCAGAAGCAGAGAAGAATGATAGAAAAAGTTGATGCAGAGAAAACCTACTAAATAAAAAAAAGAAGAGAAGAATAACAGATTAGTTAGTAGAAGACCAGATTGACAGAACAAAGAAAGATTGGTAAGAATTGATTTATCTGCGTAGTTGACTGTTTATTTATTCATTCATGTTCTAGGGAGGTTGGGAGGTTCTCGGGAGGACTGTTGTCCTCAGAGGTTCAAGTCATAGCTTGAACACAGGAAGTTGTAGCTTCCATCTGGTTGCAGCCAGAGAAACCAGGGTGGCAGGGTGGTGCAAGGGAGAACAAGTGTTCTCTGTTATATAGGTTGGAGCCTGTGTAACTGGAAGTTGGTGTTTCCATCCAGTTGGTGCTGGAACATTAAGGGAGTTGGTGCTTCCTTCTAGTGGGTGCTAGAGAAACCAGAGAGTTGGTGCTCTCAAACAAGTTGCAGCTTGTAAAATAGAGGTAGCAGCCTCACATTGATTTGGTGCTCAATTATAGATGATGTACATAACTTAAAAGATTGCCTATCATTTCAAAGAAGAAGAGGTTTTCTCCCTTTATGGGTTTCCTCGTGAAAAATATGTCTCTGTGTATACCTTATGTGTGACTGATTCTCTTTAATTTTATTGTCCATATGTTGTATATTGTTGATGATCACTTGAAGATAGATTAATATTGTTTTAGTAGACTTAAAATTGTTTAAGCTCAATTACAACTGATTCAACCCCCCCTCTCAGTTGTCTTAGTAATTTCAACAATTGGTATCAGAGCAGGTTCCTTTTATTCAAAGGTAGAACTGTAAGCTTAAACATGACAAGTCATGAAGGGACTTCAGCCTCTAAGCCCCCTCTGTTTGATGGAAAAAATTTTGCCTTTTGGAAGATTAGAATGAGAACATACTTAATGTCCTTGGGTGCTTATGTTTGGGATGTAGTAGAGACTGGATATACAAAGCTTGTTGTGCTAGCCTCTAAGGATGATAAGTTAGAGTTTAGTTTTAATGCTAAGGGGATGAATTCTATATTGAATGGACTTGCTGAAGCTGAGTTTGTAAAGGTAATGCATCTTGATACTGCCAAAGCAATGTGGGATAAACTTATTAGCAGTTATGAAGGAAATGAGAAAGTAAAAGATGCCAAACTTCAAACATACAGGTTGAAA
>ML814377.1:49394-62469 GCA_009831015.1 Picea engelmannii | reverse complement strand
ATAAACCTCCAAGAGGAAGATACAATCCTCCAATATCAAGAGAGGGTTGAACTCTCCATCCTTTCCCCTTCCTTCCACCCAAGAATATATGAGAGATAATAAAACTTTACATTAAATCATCACCATCAACCAACCATCACATAAAACCTGATAATGCTTCCTGAGACTTCTTCAACTTCTGCAATTCTTCAATTATTGGAATAATATGATCCTATAGATAATATTACTCAATGTATTCTTTGAAACTCCTCCAAGTTTCACTCCTTGAATCCTCCCCAAAAATAAGTTATAGAGAGAATGGTAGACCTTATTCAATTCTGGTTTATTCAGGAGAGCGAACTTGTACAAAATTCCCCACGCTCAATATTTAACATCATATTCTGAAACTAGAACACAAGAAACTAAAGCCCATACTGTTTCCAATGAAATTGGTCTCATTTCATTTGGATTATCTATGAATAAGTTATGATTGTTTTACCCGAAACACCTGTTTATGACTAGCTTCAGGATTGGTCAAAAACCCTTTCTTCCACATAGTGTATCTCCATAATTATAGCGAATAAAGAGATTAATTTTTTACCATAGGTACCTAGATATGTATTGTTAATACAATATCAATTTCACCATATGAATCGTTCTAGAAAACAATTTATATCAAAAATAATAAGATGACCTGTAAATAACATACCTTAGAACACATCACCATAAGACTTCATCCTCCCTTGAAATTCAACCTTCTTTACTTCAGATTTCCTGTGAAATTCGAATTGTGTGTGTAAAATGAATGTATAATGATATGTATTTATACCCTTTATGTCACTTCCTTTTAACATTAGGGCCGACATGGCACTTTCTTATTTTGTAATTATTTTCTTTAATTATCTTCACGCTTGACCTGTACTTCTTCAATTCACTTTGTCATCTTCAAAAATTCATTTCTCTTCAACCATGAGGATCCACGTGACGTGCCACCTACCACCAAAAAAAAATGATGTATACTATCCATCCATGGGTGTTGTGTCTGCATGTGCATTTTCCTTAATGTCCAAACACCTTCATCAATATTGCGGTCCAAAACTAATGACTACGGTTGACATTAATGACAACAACCAATCTTCCAACAATATCCCCCTTTTTCATTGATGGAAACACTCATGCTCCCCCTATCATCAAGATCCCAATTTCTCTCCCCCTTTGACATCAATGGAAAAGGGTGGGGTTTCTCCCCCTGAGTTTAATGGCAAAGGTAACTCTCTTATTTGGGGATGCTCCCCCTGAACATATAGCACTTAATAACACTTGATTTTTATGGTCTCTTTCTTCCTTGGATATTTTTTGTGGTTTTAGGATGTATATATTACTTGGTCTTCTTGTTGCAGTTGCAACCAATCTTCCTGAACCTTCTTGTTTGATTTTCCATATTTGTGAGTTAAACATGAGAGTATATCCTTGATCACACATTTTACTAACACTGAGTAGATTATGCTTCAAGTCTTCAACCAATAGGATATTATTTTCTTTTACATTTTTGCTTCTAATATCTACTACACCTTCTCCAAGTATTTTGGCAGATGAGTCATCTTCAAATGCAACATTTCCACCCTTTATCTTCAAGCTGATGAATTTGTCTTGATCCCCGCTCACGTGTGAAGAACATCCACTGTCTATGTACCATTCATATTCTTCTTTACATTCTTAAGTGGTTAATGCTATTCGAAAATCTTCATTATTTGGAATCTCTTTCATTCTCCATACTATGGTTGGCATAGGGAAATCTTCATTCATATATATGCAATCTCATGCTTTGTGACCAAGCTAATTACATTTGTAGCATACAATATTTTTGTCCATCAATGGGGAAAATGAATTATAACTTCTGTTGACAAATCCACAATTATTTCCATATCTTCTATTTACACCATTCATGTTTCTTGCGTAGTTGTTCCTTTCATTGATTCTGCAATTAATTGCCTTATGTCCAAAATATTTGCAAGTATAACAATGGCCAAGAAAGAAATTTTGATACCTTGGAGTAAGTGACCTTATTTGTGATGTAGTCCATCTGGGTTCATGATCTGATCTTCTATAGTTTCCTTCATACTGATTGAAGCTTCTTTGATTCCTGAAGGTAGGATGTCTTCTTGGATATTCATCTTTTTTTTAATCATTCCTTCTTTCTGGTATCCTGGTCCACTTCTCATCAACTCTATGTAGCTCTTTCTTCAACCTTATTGTTGGTATTTTCATCTTCTTTGTACGAAGTTTCACCCATGAATCCAAGATGTGTTAAGTCTTTTGGAACTTGAGAGTTTCTTAAGCTCTTCCTCAATGAGACAACTTCTTATTCAAGTTTCTCACAATCTTCTTCTTTCTTCATCATTTGGACATTCCTTACTTCTCCTATACTTCTTTCTTCTTCGAGTATATTTTTCAAGGAAATGGTTTCTTCTCTTAGTTTCTCAAATTATTCTAATTGTTTCTTCAAGCTTACAACTATCTTTTCACAACTACCCAATTCACTTCTTAGTTTTCTATGCGTGTCTTTGAGCTTTGCTATTTTCAATCTCAACATGCTTCAATTTTTTAAGATTCTCATCTTCTTGTTGAATAATTTATGATTCATTATTTTACTCTTATTCATTGGACTTTTATTCTTCAGTGTCATCTCTTTCAATCCTTGGATGAGAACATTCAAATTCAACATGTCCTACTCCTTCACAATTAAAGAAAAAAAACTGATCTCTATTTGCTTCTTTGAAATTTGAGATGTTGTAATTTGCTTCAACTTATTCTTCTTATTTTGCTTCTTCCCTTGCATAAAGGTCTTGTAGCTTGTCCCAAAGATATTTTGATGATGCACATGATCCCACCTTGGATTTCACTGAATTTTTCAATCCATCCAGGATGGTATCTATTGTCAATTTGTTGTTCCTTTTTGTTTCCTTCTGAGCTGCAGTCTTTGGTTTCTTCAAAGCATTATATCCTGAAGCAACTGAGAACCAAACATCTGCCCCAAGAGATTTCAAGTAAGTTTCCATTCTATTACTCCAGTATTCAAAATTGCTTCCATCAAATGGTGGAATCCCATTTTGAATGTTGTCTTCCATTTCTTCTTAGGATCTTCCTTCCAGTGGTTAAAATGTACTGAAGGTAACCCCCTCTGATACCAATTGTTGATCCTGAGAGGGGGGTGAATCAATATCAATTATAATTAAAAAAAAAATCAACTTATAATTAAACCATTCAATTATATCCAATGAGAAATGAACACTATTATAAGAGTTACACCAATACACCACAATACACCATGCACAATATATGAGAAATAATCAATAGTTATTGTTCAAGGGAAGTAATGACTTACAAAGGTAGCTACAACTTCCAAATATAAAGGGAGGGATAAAACTCCAAGAGGAAGATACAATCCTCCAATATAAAGAGAGGGTTGACCTCTCCATGCTTTCCCCTTCCTTCCACCCAAGAATATGTGAGAGATAATAAAACTTTACATTAAATCATCAACATCAACCAACCATCACATAGAACCTGATAATGCTTCCCGAGAATTCTTCAACTTCTGCAATTCTTCAATTCTTGGAATACTCTGATCATGTAGATAATATTACTCAATGTATTCTACGAAACTCCTCCAATTTTCACTCCTTGAATCCTCCCCAAAAATAAGTTATAGAGAGAATGGTAGACCTTATTCAATTATGGTTTATTCAGGAGAGCGAACTTGTAAAGAATTCCCCGTGCTCAATATTTAACATCATATTCTGAACCTTTCACACAAGAAACTACAGACTGTAATATTTCCAATTAAATTGGTCTCACTTCATTTGGATTCTCTATGAATAAGTTATGATTTTTTTACCTGGAACACCTGTTTATAACTAGCTTCGGGACTGGTCAAAAACCCTATCTTCCACATAGTGTATCTCGATAATTATAATGAATAAAGAGTTGATTTTTTTTACCACAGGTAGCTAGGTATGTATTATCAATACCATATCAATTTCACCATCTGAATCATTCTATAAAAAACGTTATAGAAAAAAATGGTAAGATGACTTGTAAATAACATATCTTAGAACACATCACCAAAATACTTCAACCTCCCTTGAAATCTGACCTTCTTTACTTCAGATTTCCTCTAAAATTTGACTTGTGTGTGTAAAATGAATTTATAATGATATGTATTTATACCCTTTATGAAACTTCCTTTTAACATTAGTGTCGACCTGACACTTTCTTATTTTGTAATTCTTTTCTTTAACTATCTTCAGGGCCGACCTGCACTTCTTTCTTCAATTCACTTTGTCATCTTCAAAAATTCATTTCTCCTCAACCATGAGGATCCACATGACATGCCACCTACCATCGGAAACAACATGATGTATACTATACATCCATGGGTGTTGTGTCTACATGTTCATTTCCATTAATTTCCAAATACCTTCATTAGTCTTGCGGTCCAAAACCAATGACTAGGGTTGACATCAATGACAACAACCAATCTTCCAACATGAACACCAAGGCAGATTTGAACATATTGCCTTTAGGTTCCTGTGACTGTCTAATTGGGATGGATTGATTGGACCAAGATAATGATATCCTAGAATGTCATAACAAGGCATTTACTTTCTTGGATGAGGAAGGGAACCTAAGGATAGTGCAGGGAATTCCCAGGGTAGTAATTGTTAGAGATATTTCAACATTACAGCTGAATAAATGTTATAGAAAAGGATGTCAATTATTTGTAGCTCATATGGAAGAAACACCTAAAGATTGGGTGTCAAATATTGAAGACTATGCATTCCTAAAAGAGTTTGAATATTTTTTTAAGGAAATAATAGGATTACCCCCTAAAAGAGACATTGATTTCTCCATAAATATAATTCTTGGAGCGACTCTAGTATCCAAGACTCCTTACATGATGAGTACCCCAGAATTGAAGGAATTGCAAATGAAACTTGAAGAGATTCTGAAGAAGGGGTATATACACCCAAGTGTGTCACCTTGGGGTGCCCTGATTTTATTTGTGAATAAAAAGGATGGAACATTGAGAATTTGCATTGACTTTAGGCAGTTGAACAAAGTAACTGTGAAGAATAAGTATCCTTTGCCAAGGATCGATGACCTCTTTGATCAGTTGAAAGATGAAAAAATATTCTCCAAGATTGATCTTAGGTCAAGTTATCATCAAGTAATAATTAAAGAAGAATACAACAACAAGACTTCTTTTAGAACAAGGTATGGTCATTATTATTTCACAGTGGTGCCCTTTGGATTATCAAATGCACCAGTTGTCTTCATGTGTTTAATGAATGGTATTTTTAGAGAATACTTAGATAAGTTTGTCATTATATTTTTAGATGACATTATTATATATTATAAGTCAAAGGAATAACATGAACACCACTTGAGGATGGTATTACAAGTATTAAGGGAGCATCCGTTGTATGCCAAATTGAGCAAGTGCTCATTTTATCAGAAGAAAATTCATTATTTGGGGATATCATTTCAGAGGAATGGATAGTAGTGGATCCTGAGAAGATAGAAGCCATTAGAGGATGGTCCATGCCAAATAATGTGACATAGGTAAGATCATTCATGGGCCTTGGAAGATACTATAGGATATTTATTGAAGGATTCTCAAAGATTGCACACTCAATCACTTCCTTGCAAAAGAAAGGTGTGAAGTTTCAGAGGACATTCGATTGTGAAAAGAGTTTCCAACACTTGAAGCAATTATTAACTAGTGCTCCAATTTTAAGGATTGTAGATCCAAATGAAGACTTCATTGTATGCACAGATGCATGTAAATAAGGACTTGGTGGAGTCCTTAGTCAAAATGGGTTTGTTGTATGTTATGAATCAAGGAAGTTGAAGGACCATGAAAGGAAATATGCCACTCATGATTTGGAGTTGGAAGCCATAATGCATGCATTGAGGAAGTGGAGGCACTACCTCATGGGGAAAAGGTTCCAGCTGAGGACAGACCATAATGGTCTGAAATATTTATTTGATCAACCAACTCTAAATGTTAGGCAAAGCAGGTGGTTATAATTTCTTAGTGAATATGACTTTGATATAAAGCATATCAAAGGGAAAGAGAACAAAGTGGTTGATGCACTTAGCATAAGAGTGCATAAATTGCATGCTACAACCATAAGCATGCACCAATAAAATTCAAAAGACAAAATTTTGGAGGTTGCAAAATCAGATTTGCAATACAGGGAATTAGTGGAAAAATTACAACAAGGTAATTTGCAATAGAAAATTGAAGACTATAAGATAGAAAATGATGAAATTCTCATATACAGAGGCATAATTTATGTACCAAATTCCCAGGAATTGAAAAATCTAATATTGAGAGAAATGCATAATGTACCTTATGTTGGGCAACCAGGTTATCAAAAAACTATTGCAGTTGTCAAGAGACAAAATTATTGGCCAGAAATGAAGAAAGAAGTTGTTGATTTTATTGCCAAATGTTTGGAAAGTCAAAAGGTAAAGGATGAGCATAGACACCCAACTGGTTTCCTACAACCATTACCCATTCCTAAGTTGATACGGGTGTTGAAAATTCAACAAGAAACATGTGTCTAATTTACTTTTCCCTTAAATAAATTGGACAATAAATATTAATCTATTATCTCATAATTAATTGAAATAATTAACTGAAATGGAAAATCAGTTAACTATGGGAAATTTGAGTTCAAAGGTTGGCTGGTAAGACATGGAGGTGACTTGAAGTTGTAACAGAGTTATAAATGTAGTTATGAGAGTTGTGAAGTAGTTTAACTCAGTTAAGTGAGTTAAGCCTAGTTGTACTAGTTGTAACTGAACTTACACTAGTGAGAGTTTAGTGAATTAATTATTAATTAATTCAAAATCAGTGAACTCACATGCAATTGAAGATTCACCATGGTTAACTACATGCATGTCAGATCTAGTGGAGACCTAGTTGAGATAACAGGTGAAAGGGACAGTTTGGCTATCAATGTGATTTGAGTGAAGTGCACTCATGCAATCACACATGTAGTGGATATGCTCACGAGCATGTACAAAACTAGGCAATTCAAATTCATTGTGAGAATTCTAATTGCAGGGATTGTGCAGAGGAGGCAGGCTGTCTGGACACAGAGAATTGGCACATGTATTTGCTGAGTTTTGTATGATAGTGTGAGACGATTGTATTGTACTGAGAGCTCTTGGATTAGAGTTTTGTATGAGATTGTTTCATAATCCATGATATACATAATATATGATAGTGGGGTTTTTAGCTTTATGCTTTCCTGGAAAAACTTATGTGGTATGTATTCTTGATATTTCACTTTGTGATCGTGGTTTAATTTCCACAAGAATATTAGTAGAAGGGATTCTGTATTTAACAATGGCATATAATTGTTAGATCAAGAGAATAACAGGAAATACTTAATTTGTATTGAAATTTCTACATGGTATCGGAGCCATGGAGCCACAGAAGTGAGGTGCGAAAATAATAGGATTTTCATAGGTCCTGTCTCTAGTAGGTTGCGATGACATAGTACTGAAAACTTTGCACATTTCTGAGAGCATAAATTCTCACACCCTACTCAAAGGAGAGGTGCGAGCTTCCTTAGGATTCTCGCAGGCTACTTAAAGGACAGTTGCGAACCTCCCTCACCCCACAATGCATTACAGTGAAAATTCTCTCATAAGGTTCACAGGATATACACAGGTGAGGTGCAAACTTCCCTTAGGCTAGTAACTGGTCAGGTGCAAACCTCCCAGGGAAAGAAGGATTACAACAGTTGAGTTTGTGGTTGGATAAAATTTGAATTTGCTGAAGGAATTTTCTTGGTGCTACAGTTGATTCAAGATCAAAATGTCTTTCAATGTCTTGAGGTTGGAGTATGCACTCGAGGGAAGCTCGAACAAAATTTCTTGTAAGGATAGGATGGAGGCAGTACTCAAAGACAATGGATTGAAGGAATACATTGACAAAGATGTTCCTAAGCTAGATGTGACAGACACTGCAAATCTTGATGCATGGAAAAAGAAAGTGGCAAAGGCGAGGAGGATCTTGTTGGAGGGAGTACGAGACCAAATTGTCTCAAGTCTCCATGGGAAAGCTACACCACATGAAATTGGCGTGACCATAGGAAATTGGTGCTCAAAGATAAACTCAGGAAGATCAAGATGGAGAAGGGCGACTCCATTCCGAAATATCTCACAAAGTTTGTCCAATGTCAGGATGAGATTGGAAGTGTGGGAATTATAGTCGCTGCTGATGATTTGGTGATCTTGGCTCTCCCAGGACTTCCCAAGAGTTGGCACAGTTATCGAGACTCTGTTAATGGAAGGGAAAAATTGCTCGATTGGGAATGATTATGGTTGGATCTAGTGCAGGAGGAGTTCAAACAGAACACCAGAGATGAATCTTCATCAAAGCATGATGATGAAGAGGATTGTTCTTTGACTGCCAAGGCAAGGAAAGGGAAAGGGAATAAATTCTATTCAAAATCTGAGTCTAAATTCAAGAAGTTGGATTTATCCAAAGTGAAGTGTTTTCACTATCACGAACATGGGAATCTCACTACTAACTGTCCACAGAAGAGGAAGAACAAGACGATTGCTGGAGTAGAAACTGGTGACGCTCTTATCTCGCAATTTGAACTTGACTTCTCTTTGATTGCATGCATGGATTCAAGTTCATCGAGATATGTGTGGTATTTGGATAGTGGCGCTTCCTACCACATGACGAGAGATAAAGAGTCTTTCAATGACTTGGAGGAGAAAAATCTCAGAATGCATATAGAGATGGGCGATGATGGATGATACAGTGAGACTTGTATTGGTACCATTACCTTTTAGAGGGAGTCAGGTAAACCATTTCAATTGAAATTTTTTATGCATGTTCCAGGTCTAAAGAAAAACCTAGTCTCAGTCACAATGTTGGAGGACATAAGCTATGATGTTGTTTTTCAGTGATGGAAAATCTTTCCTGCGACATAAAGCAACAGGTCAAGTCAAGAAGATAGGGATTCAAGTTAAGAATCTCTACATGTTGGAGGTAGATAGTTGCGGTGCCATGGTGAGAAAGGCAGAAAAAGTGGTGATCCAGGATGAGGGAGAATTATGGCACAAGAGATTGGGCCATCTTCATCATGGAGCCTTGAATATCATGTAGGAAATATCTAATGGACTTCCAAGGGGAACAATTTCTTAGTTAGATTAGTGCAAGGGGTGCACCCTGGGGAAGTATGTAAATTCCACCTTTCATGAAAAGGAGAACCGTGCTTCGGTGATCCTGGAGAGAATTCACACAGATGTGTGTGGACCATTCTCAGTTTCTTCAACAACAAAACATAGGTATTATGTTATTTTTGTTGAGGACTTTTCTCGTAAATGCTGGATATTCTTCATGCAGAAGAAGGATCAAACATTCTCAAAGTTCTATGAGTTTAAAGCATTGGTGGAGAAAGAGTCGGGGAAGCAAGTGAAATCTCTAAGGAGAAATAATGGTGGAGAATACATCTCTAATGAATTCAAAGACTTCTGAAACAAAGAAGGAATTCGAAGAGAACTCATAGCGCCTCATAACCCACAAAAAAATGGGGTTGCGGAGAGAAAGAACATAATGATCATGGGTGTTTCACGAGCGATGTTACATGATCAGGGCCTACCAATGAATTTGTGGGAAGAAGCATGAAATACTAAAATTTATGTGCAAAAACATTGTCCTCATAGAATACTTGGCATGAGTACACCTGAAGAAGATTTCACTGGTAAGAAACCTGATGTTTCTCATTTTAAAATTTTTGGCTCATCTGTTTATGTGCATGTGACCAAGGATTCTAGGAAGAAGCTGGAACCGACTGTTGAAGTTGGGATATTTGTGGGGTACACAGAAACACCCCATAATTATCGTGTGTATTTTCCTAACAGTAAGATGACTTTTATGCGACGAGATATAAAATTAGATGAGGGGAAAGCCATGCGGTTGTTGCTTGAGAGGGAGCTAGAATTGCATGCAGAAGAGGAACTGATGGTTCCCAAAGATGAGTCTCAAGATGTGGATCAACCACATGAGGAGGTTCATGGAGTGGAGGAAACCACTCAAGCAGAGCCATCCATCAAAAATGGCAGAAAGCACACCATGGAAGCTGACAGATTGAGATTAGATGCTGCATAGAATGTAGGAGCCCCTACTTCATAGTGAAGACAGAGAGAGTCTCCTGATCGATTTGCTAGATACATGGCTCTCATGAGAAAATGTATTGTGACTGAACCATATTCCTTTTAGGAAGAAGTGAAGGATCCCACTTGGGTTGATGCTATGGTGGAGGAGTATGACTCCATTGTTAAAAATAGTGCATGTGAAATTGTCACAAGACCGGTTGACAAATCAGTGGTAGGTTTGAGATGGATCTACAAGGTAAAGAAAGTTGTTGATGGGAGTGTGGAGAAATACAAGGCCAGGTTTATGGCCTGAGGCTTCTCACAGATCGAGGGGATATATTATGATGAGACCTTTGCACCCGTCTCAAGGTACTCTTCCATAATATGTTGGAAAATATTTAAACAGACAGTTAATAGACAGTGAATGCTTGTCATTGATGGAAACAGTGAAGATGACATGAGAACAACAAGTTTGTAATTGACAGGCAAACATAAGATAAGTACAGAGAGGTGAATGATCGAAAGTAGTGAAAGATCGAAGGCAGTGAATGACCGAAGGCAACGAATGATCGAAGGCAGCGAATGAGCGAAAGTTTAAGAAGAAGAATCTCTGATCGTTGAAGAGGGAGACAAATCTCAGTCGTCAGATCCGAGCGTAGGGTCTGACCACCGTTGGATCGAGGAGAACCTGCACAGTTTTTAAAGAGCAAGGAGAAGAGGGCGTAATCGCAATATGAAAATCGCGATGAAATCTGAGCCGTCAGATCTAGCTTTGATCTGGACTGTTGATTTTCTTCATGGAGTATCGGGGATCGAGACTTTGAAATGAAAAAAACACTTGACAACAAGAATGCTGAAATCGCGATATGCGATATGGTGATTTAATCACAGCCATTAAATCAAGCTTGGATCTGGACCACAGATGTAACTCCATATCGGAGTTTCGGGGATCGCGGCATCAAGAGGAATAGAAAACAAGGCAACAAAAATGACGAAATCGCGATATGCGATATCGCGATTCAATCATAGCTATTGAATCGAGAACATATCTGGACTGTTGGCTCAACTCTGTGTCAGAGTTTCAAGAATCGCGATTTCAAAAAGAAAAGAAACAAATGCAACAAGAATCCCAATTTCGCGATATGCGATATCGCGATTCAATCGCAGCCGTCAAATCAAGATCAGACCTGGACTGTTGATCAAACTCCATATCGGAGTTTCGAGAATCGCGACATAGAGAGGCAAAGAACGCAATGCAACAAGAATGTCGATTTTGCGATATGTGAAATCGTGATTGGATCTGAATCGTCAGATCAAGAAATGATCTGGACCGTTGATCTGACTTCTTCACTGAGTTTCAGGGATCGAGATTCGTAAGTGACAAAAACTATGAATGCCAAGAGTGACGAAATTGCGATGTGTGAAATCTCGATCGGATCTAAACAGTTGGATCAAGTATTGATCGGAGGGTTACTGTTCTTTCTCACAGATTAACTTTTCAGTTACAAATCCATTAGTGAAATGGACTCATGATTTCCAATCAGTTGGTGTTTCATTTTCTTAGACAGTTGTCGTCATTTTGCCTAAGGAGTTGGGAAGTTGAACCGTCGTGTTGGAGTGTATAAAAGAAGATGAAGTAGACTGTGTCTGGTTGATTTCTCTGGAAGTGAAAAAGAATGAAACTGTAAGAATATAGAAGAAGAGGATGCACAGGAGGAGATTGAGCATATGTGAAGTGTGAGATGAAATGCAGAGCAGAATAACAGAACGAGTTGAAGAAGAGCAGAATGAGAGTACGAGTTGATGTAGAGCATACCTGCTGAATAGACAGAGGAAGAGAAGAGCAGTAGAACAGTGTGCAAAAGACCAGATTTACAGAACAAAGAAAGATCGGTAAGAACTGATTTATCTGTAAAGTTGAATGTTTATTTAGCCATATATATTTAAGGGTGGTTGGGAGGTGCTCGGGAGGACTGTTGTCCTCATAAGTTCAAGTGGGTGCTTGAACACAGGAAGTTGTAGCTTCCATCTGGTTGTAGCCATAGAAACTAGGGTGGCAGGGTGGTGCTAGGGAGAACAAGTGTTCTCTATTATACAGGTTGGATCCTGTGTAATGGGAAGTTGGTGCTTCCATCCAGTTGGTGCTGGAACATTCAGGAAGTTGGTGCTTCCATCCAGTTGGTGCTGGGATATTCAGGGAGTTGGTGCTTCCTTCTAGTGGGTGCTAGAGAAACCAGAGAGTTGGTGCTCTCAAACAAGTTGTAGCTTGTAAAACAGAGGTTGCAGCATCACATTGAGTTGGTGCTCAATCATAGATGATGTACAGAACTTAAAATACTGCCTATCATTTCGAAGAAGAAGAGGTTTTCTCCCTTTATGGGTTTCCTCGTGAAAAATATGTCTCTATGTATACTTTATGTGTGACTATTGTTCTTTACCTTTACTGTCCATATGTTGTAAATTGCTGATGACCACATGAGGAAATTTTAATAATGTTTTAATAGACTTAAAATTGTTTAAGCTCACATACAATTGATTCACCCCTCCCCCCTCTCAGTTGTGTTAATAATTCCAACAATTGGTATCAGAGACGGTTCCTTTTATTTAAAGGTAGATCTGTAAGCTTAAACATGACAAGTCATGAAGGGACTTCAGCCTCTAATCCCCCTCTGTTTGATGGAACAAATTTTTCCTTCTGGAAGATTAGAATGAGAACATATTTGATGGCCTTGGGTGCTGATGTTTGGGATGTAGTAGATACTGGATATACAAAGCCTGTTGTGCTAGCCAACAAGGATGATAAGTTAGAGTTTAGTTTTAACGCTAAGGGGATGAATGCTATCTTGAATGGACTTGCTGAAGTTGAGTTTGTAAAGGTGATGCATCTTGATACTGCCAAAGC
>ML814377.1:13355-30219 GCA_009831015.1 Picea engelmannii | reverse complement strand
AAGGACCTGGAAATTTCTCTGGTGGACGTAGCCCACACTGGGTGAACCATGTAAATCTGTGTCTCTCTTGTATTGTGTGTCTTCTGTGTTTTGTTTCTGCATTTGTTTTATTTTATTGCTCCGCGGTCCTGTTTTTCTAACAGTCTGGTTGAAAATAATTTTTATCCCAAAGCTATCTTGCCTAGGAGTTGGTGTAAATTTTGCAAGGAAAACCATGAAGAAACCACATGTGAGGTAAGGAAGAGTGTCGAAGACAAGATATTTGGTAAAATACCAGAAGCCACTATCATTTTCCTAGATTTTTCCAAGCCAGAAGATTTCATGGTTATCAATACTAGAAACAAAGCCTATGTCCCAAAAGGCAAGTTTGACCCTCCTCACAGTTCTTCTAGCCTGAGCTCATCATCAAACGCTGCTGCACCCCAGGTTCCTAAAATTCCTCAGAGTCAAAGAATCACTCCTCCCCCCCCCCTCTTCCAAATACAACATCTTGAATCAATTGGCTAACATCAAAGAATATGCAACCCTCCTAGACATGGTTGTCATCCCTGAACAAAAGATGCATCTGAAACAATTCATGGAAGGAAAGGATTCTATTGTAGCCTATCTTTCTGAAGAGGTAAGCGAAGAGGATTATTCTGTAAATAAAGTAGGTGTACATAAATTTATATACCCTGTAAAAAATCCCCCTTTTTATATTTCTGTAAATATCATGGATAAAATCACCCATTTTTGCCTCATTGATAGTGGTTCAGGCTGAAGTGTTATGTTGAAGATTATTATGGAAGAGCTAGGATTATATTGTACAAATGAAAACACCCGAAGGATGATTTCCTATAATAGTCTACAACAAACAACCATAGGAGATATTTAAGATGTAACCTTGGTTTTATGCGCTCACCCTGAGATAAGGACAACCCTCAACATTCATGTGATTGATATGCTTGTAAGGAATTATTCAATTATCTTGGGAAGATATTGGCAAGCCCTAACAGGTGGATACCTCTCGCTCGACGGGACACATTTATTTGTTCCTCGGAATGGTAAGAATATCATAGTCCTTAGAGAAGGAATGATTTCACCCTACATTGAGAATGTTCCACAATCTAACGTGAACTATATCGAAGAAGACCCAGGAGTGTATTCCATCTTTGCTGAAGAGGATAATATTCCTTTAGAAATAATTGATTTGGATGATGATTTATGGCATATGCACTTTGATGGTTTGTACTCCAATGAAGGAAATGGGGCTGGTATTACCCTGATTTCTCCTACAGGAAAGTTCCATAATCTATCCTACAAGTTAGAGTTTGCTTGTTTGGAAAATGTCGTTGATTTCGAAGATTTATTATTAGGCATTGAGAATTCCCTTAATCTTGGTTGTGGTCACCTTTCAATTTTTGGAAGTTTTGAGCTTGTTGTGAACGTAATATGCAAGATTTTCTCTCCTAGCAATGAGCTGATGGAACAATACTCCCAAGCTGTTTGGGCACTTGTCTCAAACCTTCTATATTTCAACATCACTCATGTGAAGAAGGAGTTGAATTCCATGGCTGATCGGTTAGCTGTCTTTGCAACCTCCCCTAATCAACAACTTTCGCCTCATAGGCCTGACTGTGTTTTTCAACCACTATATCATCCATATATTCCTGACCATGTAGGATTTTGGGAGGCCCTCCTGGATGATGAGATCATTTGTGCTATCATCCAAGATGAACCTCTTAATCCCAAGGAAACTATATCGATGGAAAATAATAAGATTCCCGAGGGATTGATTCCTCTTGAGATCTCATTTTCATGGAGTGTCAGAGGAAATAAAGAAGATGAGGAGGACTTACAACTAAAGGTGGTTGAAGCCATATACATGGACATTAGGACACCTGGACCTTCATTGAACATTAAAATAAATGTCCAAGGTTCTGATAAAGAAGGAATAAGGTATACTAAATTACTTGGTGGATTTCAAGAGGTTTTTTCTTGGTTTAATATGGATCTTCATGGTTTTGATCCAGGTCTTGTTCATCATACTGTGAAACCAGCTAGGCAAAAATGAAGACTTGTTAGCTCTACACCGAAAGAAACCTTTTGAGGGAAGTTGAAGATTTTCTTAAGGAATGAAATGTTTTTTCTAGTCCACCCTAAATGGGTTTCCAATTGGGAACCTTCTTCAAAGACCACTAATAATATTAGAACTTGCATTAGTCTCCGAACTTTCAAGAAATCAATTATGAGAAATCATTTCCCCCCTCTCAACATGAAAATGTTTCTGCAACAGGTTGTAGATTTACACTTGGAGCCCCTACTTGATAGTTTGTTTGGTTACGATAAAATCAAAGTAGAAGGGACAAATATTCACAAAACCACTTTTACTACTAATTGTGATACTATGTCTTACAACTGATGGCCTTCTGGTTCATTTGATACAAGTATCACCTTAAAACGACTTATACACACAACTTTCGATGAGTTGGTCAGTTTCCATGCTTACCTTGACAATTTAATCCTATGCATCAAAAGGATGTTAGTTATGTCAAAATTTCAAGCATTGGGTCATTTCCAGATTATTTTTGTCTTGGACACTAACTCAGAAATTCAAAGGAATTACAGAGAAAATGGTTTTCCCACATAACTAGTAGTCCTCACTTGAAGTATTGCGAGGGACCAACATGAAAGGTCTTTTGCTAATGGTATTCTTCTGTATACTAGTAGTTTAACTCTGCTTTCAATTTTTGTGCCTTTTTTGTTTTTCTTTACAGATTTCTACTTTCTGAGTTGACCTTTTGCTACGTTTTGTTTCTGTCTTTTACCGCTTTCTTTTACTGCTACTGTTTTAATTTCTACATTATTACTTCTGTTACAATTTTTGTCTTCATCATATTTTAAGTGTTTGGTCAAGTTAGAAGGTTGGATCAATTCTTCCATAGCGACACCTCCGCAAAAGCATTGTTATTCAACAAAAATTGATCTTACACAGTTGTTATGATCTCTCCTCTAAGGGGCCTTTTGAATTTGTTACATATTTCCGCTGTTGTCTTATAAAGAATTGGTTATCTCCCACTTCTTCTCGCCATTTCTTCATCCATTGAGATCTTAAGAGAAAATCTATAAGTTTTCCTCTTTCAAGTTGAGAGAATTTTATATCCAAATGATTATGCATACAATTGTAAGACCCCTCATACTTAACACTTTTCATGAGTTATCCCCAAATTCCCGGTCATCTTTCCATTAAATCTGCTCACTCCCCCCTGTTGCATAATCATTCGAGTTACGCCTTCATGAGATTACTATTCTTGGTCTGTGAAACAATGGGTTCTGAGTTCTAATCTGTTAAACACAAATTTCCTTGTCGAGTCGCCAATTTATTGACGATTGAAAATGGCAATGTAGTTCCGCCCGCAAAGTGTTGTTAAATATATTATTATAAAACTAAATAATACTAGTAAGTGGGACCCCCTTGAATTATTTAGTAGAAGATATGTTCATTTTTTATGTTATGATGATGTGCTACAGAAGTTTACATGGTTGATGTTAACATGGTTGTCATTGATATGAGTTGAGCTTTGAGATGTTGTCCCTTTATGATACTACAACCTGCTATTCATATATGGTATTTGTCCTTATCGCACTTGCACAACAAACACATTAGTAAAGTCACATGAGGGACATTTTTCAAGAAGGCAAAGTATTACAATGAGTGCAAAGGAACCTAGTTCTGAAATACTACATGAATAAAATATTTGTTTATTATTGTTAAGCCTTAGCTAACAAGGAAATGGGTACAAAAAATTGTTAGATTGCATTTTTTATATATGCATATGGTGGAAATTTTGGTGGCGCATTTTGGCAAGGAGATAATGCAATGGTTATGCATTGGTTGATGTAACCAGTAGCTAATATACATATGTTATAAACGTTGGTGGCTCATGGAAGTAATGGCTTTGTGATTTTTATGTTGATTATGCTATGGTTTGGGTTGATGTTGATCATGCTATTGGTAATGATTCTATAAATGATCGTTTAGATTGGATAGTGTTATGTTGGACAAGTTGTCATTCATGTCTTTTCATTGATGTCAACAGTATATCAGTCAGCAAAAGATGTCAAACAGAATGATCATTGATCGTGTAGGAGGGTACGTGTCAATGGATCATGGACTTTGAGCGAAACTACTACGGGAAAATGTGAAGGAGAAAGGTTTGAGATTGTCGAAGATCGGAGTCCTGGAGCAGAGGATAGCCATTGGATTAAAGAGGTTTCCCATGTTGATTTTCTAATATAATGTGCATCAGTCATGTGAGTGAGTGACCGTGGGCTTGAGTACCATTGAAAGATCATGACCGTAAGATCTGCAAGCCATCAATGACATGAATGAATTGTGGGGAGCGAAAGCATAATTAAATCACTTGCTATTTACAATCCCATAATCCATCTAGATCGTTAGATCACACAACTTCAACTATCTACGACTATGGTTGATCCAACAAAAGACCAATTTAATTCAGATTAAATCGTGACCGTCAGATGCACAATCGCAAAATCTACGGAATGGATAGATTGCGAATATTGAAAGGAAAATTAAATCACTCGTAAATTTTAGTTCTGCAATCATCGTTGACCATTGATCTACTTCAAGAATTTCCACAGCCGTCGAATCATCTCAATATGGAAGGATAGGATAATTAGGGCTAAAAGGTTGAGATTCGGATTGGTTGAATACCTTTCAGTTGTCGGATTAAATCCGATACCTGTCAGCCGTCAGATCGTGTTAAAGTAGAAGGACAGGATAAAGATACAAGAGTTGCATTGCAGAATAGATCGAACCATTGATCTAAAGAACCTAATCAATGAACATAATTCACTTCGGGTATAAAAAAGAGAGGAACTTACGCCCCATCAGTTTGAGATTTGAAATCCTCGAAATGCGAAGTTCCGTCAGCCGTCGGATCAATTTCGAGTGGAAGGACAAGATAAGATACAAGATTTGCATCGCAAACGGATCGAACCATTGATCCTAGATCTTGATTAAATGAACATCCTTCACTATGGGTCCAAAGATGTGAGGAACTTATGCTCCGTTAGTTTGATATTTGAAATACCTGGAGCCCAAAAATCCGAAGTGAATAAGGACTGTCATATTTAAAGGACATACAAGGACTATTGGATCAGGGTTGTTAGTCAACAGACCATGTCAGAAAGGACGTGTGGGGTATCCACGTCAGCAAACATCGTCAGTAAGTACATGTGGAAGACCGCTTTAGCAAGTACACATGGCATAATTAGAAGATGACAAGTGTTAAGAGGAAATTGGCTCGTGCCATGTCAACAAGTGATGTAAGCAAGTTACATCACCGTGGGAGAATTTCTTTAGGAGTTTCAAATGTCAAAAGTTACGAAGTCCTGAAGGATGAAGATATGAAGTATCTCTTAGTCATTGATCTAAGAATACACCGAGAGTTAGGATAGCCGTTAGATCTAGGAGAAGAGCATGTGCCACAAGAGGATCCACGTCAGCAAGACTACATCAACAATGAGATATGGCACAATCAAACACTAACAAGTGTCAAGTTTATTTGGCATTTTGGGTAGGTGAAAATCACAAATATGAGTGACATGCGACAACTACTCGACTCATGACACGTCATCAAGTGACCTAAGAAGTTACGTCACTATGGGATTTTTTCTTCAAGAGTTTTTATCACTTCAATCACCCAATGTCCCGAAGTCCCGAATGTCGGAGACCCGAAGTGGACACAAGACGTTCGATCTGAAATATCACTTCGGGAGAATTCCTGATCATCGATCTACTACAGTGGAAGGATAGAGTAAGCGAAAACATTAACCAATAGTAAGCGGTCTCCACTTTTGATGGCTTACACAGTAGGTGATCACTGTAGAGGAAAATAGAGCAGCTTTTATTCGAAACCTATGAAGTCCCGAAGTAGACATAAGTTGTCCGATCTGAAATATCACTTCAGGAGTAATCTCAACCGTTGATCATACTACAAGGAAACTTAAGGCTTGAGAATTTTGAAGCTTGAAGATGCGAAAGGATCTCGATCGTTGATCTGAAAGGGACACACATCATTAGATTGTCATCTCCGAAAGATTGACATGCGGAGGAGAGAAGGAGTTTGAGATTTGATATCTCCGGAGTCCAGAGACCTGGAGTAAATGGTGGTCATCCATCTCATTTCTTGATTAAGTCCTAACCATTGGATTAATAAATGAAGTATGAGAGTAAGGATTAGCGCTAACCATTGATCTAGTTCCGATATGTAATGTGAGTTGTCCAATATTTTCGTCGATATCGTATTCGGGAGATTTGAAATGTTGGATGTCACGAAGACCCAAAGGGAAAAGTGCCAAAATTACGATAGTTTTCCATCTCATCAGAAGATCAAATCATAACCATTGAAATTGATAAATTCTCAAGCGCTCGTCTCACCTAACATGAGGTCACTGTCGTTGGTCATATGCTATAAGAGTTTTTAAAAGGAAATTATAATATGTCGCTATAATTGGTAAAGCTTGTGGTTCTATAATGCATGGTAATATGTGATGGCTTGAAGGAATCACCTCCACATAATCTGGTCTCTCTGAATATAATTGAGATAAGGGATCGAGTATAAAGGATTAAATTGATTCATGACTGTGATCAATTTATGAAAAACCTTCACGGTAAAATAAATAAACAGTAATTAAGATTAATTAATCGAAGAGTTGTGATGGTCGAAATGAAGGGACACATTTGTGTCACACTTACACCATTTTAAGAGTATATAATCATGGATGAGTGTTGAGAAGAAAGTGTGTCTACAGTCTAGATCAGAAGATCAAAAGCTGAAGAAGAATCTAGGAAGAAAATCTAAATACCTATGCATTAAGGGTGGTTGGGTGGTGCAAGGGCATGTTGGTGCCTACAGATGGAGTTGGTGCTTCCTTATCAATTGTAGATGACTAAACAGGGGGTCGTAGCCTCCTACCATTTGGTGTTGGTAAACCAGGGTGTGGGTGCATCCTGATCAATTGGTGTTGATAAAAAAGGAAGTACATATTCCTTCTATGTAACATGTAAACCAATTTTTGTAGTTAATAGAAAAGAGTTTGTGGTTTTCTCAATTGGGTTCCACGATAAAATACCATGTTAAAATTCTGTTTTCATTAATAAATGAAAAATTGATATAATTGTTGTGTCACTGATTCACCCCCCCCCCTCTCAGTGACAGGATCTGGTCCTTCAATTGGTATCAGAGCTGGTTCCTTCAACACAGTCTAACAAACTTGAAGGTAGATCCTGAAGATGGATCAACAAGAGGGAATGTCTAACAACAAAGCACAATTGTTCAATGGAGGAGGCTATGCTTTTTGGAAAATAAGAATGAAAAACTTCATGTTGGCTATTGGGTTTGATATCTGGCAATCTGTTGTAGATGGTTACACCACACCAACTACTCCACCCAAAGACGCTGCAGGAAAGAAAATATGTAATGACAATTCAAGAGCAGTTAATGGAATTTTAGCAGGGTTGACTAATTCTATATGTGTGAAAGTTATGCATTGCAAATCAGCCAAAGAAATCTGGGACAAATTGAAAGCTATATATGAAGGAGATGACAAAGTGAAGGAAGAAAAACTACAAAACTATAGAACTCAGTTTGAAAATCTAAAAATGAAAGAAGAATAAAATATTGCTGAGTACTTTCATAGGGTAGATGAAGTGGTTAACTCAATTAGAGCGGAAAGAGAAGAAATTATAGATAAACCCATTGTGCAAAAAATACTAAGGTGATTAGCTATGAGATATGATGCAAAGATTTCTTCAATTGAAGATAGATCCGATCCAAACACACTCACAGTGGATCAAATCCATGGAATCTTTATAGCATATGAAGTGAGAATAGGGCATGATAAATCAACAAAATATGAAACAACTTTCAAAGCATCCAAGACAAAGATAAATCAGAAGCAAAAAAACTCAATCCAACCATCATGAATAATGTGATGTGGAAGAAGCCAATTTCATTAGAAAATTTTAGAAAGGATTAGGGAAGTATAAAGGCAAGCTTCCTTTCAAATCTTTTAACTATGGAAAAGTTGGTCATTTTGCATCCAAGTGTCCCTATTCCAAGGAGGATCCTGAAGAGAAAGAAAATAAAACCAAACAATATCAGAAGAAGGAAAAAACCAACTACAAGAAAAAGTTCTACAAAGGGAAAAATAATTTCTACTCAAAAGAAGAAAAGAATAGCTCGTCAGAGTCTAGTAACAATGATGAATATGATGATGATGAAGTCATTTTGTTAGGTATTGAAGAATACAATGAGATAGAAAAAATTAAACATGAGAAGGAATTATAACATGAAGCAGAAGTTAATATGGAGGAAGAACTTCTGAGTGCCCTGGATGAATTAAGAAAATACAAAACCAGATATAGGCAATTGAAAAGTTTTGTAGTTGAACAAAAAGAAAAGGAGATGGAAAAACTTATGAGAAATATGAAAAAACAAATATTAGAAGAAAATAAGATCGAAGAAAGTCTGGAAAATTCTCTTAAGGAAAAAAAATAACTGTTGAAAGAATGGAGGAAAAAATAGTTCATCTAAAAAAGGAACTGGATGCAAAAATCATTCAAAAAAACTCTGAAAATAGCTCTAAAATATTAGATAAGATTATTACCATGCAAAGGGATTCAGGTAATAAAAATGGAATAGGTTATTCTCAAAAGGAAAATCACGTTAACCCAAAATCTTATGCAGATGCTCTCCTCAGTACATTCAAGAAGAAAAAAGAAGAGAAGATAAGTAATGATCAAAACTCCAGAAGATTACTTCCACCCATCAGGAAGGAAAACAAGACAATACCAAATAAGTTTTACCAAAATAGGTATCCTTGCATTTTCCTTGGTTATTGCTTTGCATGTTCTAATTTTGGATGCAAAGCTATAAATTGTAGATCATATAAAAAGAAAAATCTGAAGGTTAAGAACTATATCCTTAAGGATAAACAAACAACAAATCGATTTAAAAGCAGAAACTATAACTCCTTTGCACCTCTACAAGAAGGGGACTTACAATGCTTCAGATGTCATAACCATGGACATAAATCCATTAATTGTAGATTAATGGAAGTCTCAGAACAACCCAAGTTCATTAGAGATAAAAACATCAAAAAAGGAATGTCTTACTACCCTAAAAGCTCAAGATAAAAAGGATCTTTGGTATGTTAACAGTGGATGCTCAAAACATATGTTAGGTAACAAGGAAAAGTTTTTAGACTTAAAGAAACAAAAAGGTAAAGTTACATTTGGTGATAATGCTTCAAGTAACATACTTGGAAAAGGCACTGTGAGCTTGGGAAAAGACAAATCTAGAAATGTACTACTTGTCGATAAACTGAAGCCTAGTTTATTAAGTGTTAGTCAAACCTGTGATCAGGGGCACTTCTGCATCTTTGATTCCCAAAAATGTGATATTAGGAGAGAAGACACATGAAAATTAGTTGGTACTTCTCCTATAACTCCTGAAAATGTATATATACTAGATGCAAAATTGAATGAGGAGTGTCATATAAATTCAGTAGATGAAAGTTAGCTATGGCATAGAAGTTTGGGGCATATTAAATTTGACAATATTGTGAAATTTAGTAACTTTGGTGCAGTAAGAAACCTTCCAAAGATCATAAAACCCTCAAACGCTATGTGTAGACACTATCAACTAGGGAAGCAAACTAGAATAAGGTTCAAATCAAAAGAATACACAACCTCTAAACCTTTAGAGCTTGTTCACACTGACCTATGTGGACCTACGAGAACCAAGAGTTTTCAAGGAGAGTCTTACTTTATGTTGTTAATTGATGAATTTACTAGAATGGGTTGGATATTTTTTCTCAAAGAAAAGTTAGAAGCACTCAACAAATTCAAAGTCTTTAAAACCCTTGTTGAAAATGAAAAGGAAACTAAAATCAAATGTCTTAGATCAGACAATGGTGGTGAATTCACCTTAAAAGAGTTTGATCTCTTTTGTGAATCCCATAGAATAAAAAGACAATTCTCTGTCGCCATAACACCTCAGCAAAACGAGATTGCTGAGAGAAAGAATAGAACAATTCAGAAGGTTGCAAGGACTATGCTCAATGAAGAAAAATTTTCAGATGGATATTGGAGGGAAGCTATAAGCACAATAGTATACATATTGAACATAGGTCAGCTCAGGGTTAATAGTGATAATACCCCTTATGAACTATGGTTTGGAAGAGCTCTATCAGTAAAATACTTCAAGGTCTTTGGAAGTAAATGCTACATCAAAAGACTAGATGAGAGTCTTGGAAAATTTGATGCCAGATCTGATGAAGGTATATTTTTTGGATATGCTTCAAACAAAAAGGCATACAGATGCTACAATATTATATCACATAATATTTTTGAGAGTTCATATGTCAAGGTGGATGACCTAAAAATGATAAGGATCAAAAATCAAGAAACCATACCTGAAAATGAAGATGAAGAGGATGATGAGACAATCAACACACAAGTAGAAGAAGTAGAAGAGAATGAAAAAGAAAGGGAAGATGATGATATGGATACTAGTGAAAGCGAAGAAGATAGTCAAGATGGAGAGATAAGAGAAGAATTCCCAAGAAGAGATACAAAGACACCCTCAAGAATTACTCAAAAGAATCATCCTGAAGAACTGATTATTGGAGATATGAATGATGGAGTGCACACAAGAATACAACTTCTGTATCAAACAGAAATAGAATTTTTGTCACATGTTGAGCCTATATCAATGAAATAGGCATGCAAAGATGAGAATTGGATCAAAGCTATGAATGAATAATTGGACCAAATTGAAAAAAATCAAACTTGGGAACTAGTTCCAAGACTAAAATATAAAAATGTCATTGGAACTAAATGGGTATATAAGGATAAAATGAATGAAGATGGGCAAGTAATCAAGAACAAAGCCAGATTAGTATGTAAAGGGTATGCTCAGGTTGAAGGAGTATACCATGAATAAACATTTGCACCTGTGGTTAGATTAGAGGCAATTCAGATGTTCTTAACTTTCTCTAGTGATAGAAAATTTAAAGCATACCAAATGGATGTCAAGTTAGCATTTGTCAATGGAAACCTAGAAGAGGAAGTCTATATTTAGAAACCAAAAGGGTTTCAATTAACCAACAAAGGAGACTATGTTTGTAAATTAAATAAATCACTCTATGGACTAAAACAAGCACCCAAAGCATGCTATGCAAGGCTAGACTCTTATTTACAGAAACAGGGCCTCAAAAGGGGATCAACAAACAACAATATTTATTGCAAGATTGATGGTAATAACATGATCATTGTGGAAGTGTATGTTGATGATATTATATTTGGTAACAATGATGAAGAAATGAGTAAGGTCTTTGCTAAGATGATGCAACAAGAATTTGAAATGTCTTTGCTTGGCGAACTGAATTTCTTCCTTGGTGTTGGCCCTTGGTTATGGAAGGAAGCGAAGTACAAGGAAGAAAAGGTAAAAAGCGAGCTTCGTGGGAGACACAATGACTGTCACTGGGTCGAAGTGAGAAAAAGAGTAGAAAAGATGGAGCGAAGTGTGAAAAATAAAGCTGTTAAATGAGGAGATCGAGGACGATAGATCAGCAAGGAAGATGGATCAAGGAAAACTCAAAAAGTGGAAAAAGACCTCGTTGGATGCTTTGGAGCACCGCACAAGAAGGAAGAGAAGGCAAGCTGGCAAAGCCCAGAAAAAGAGGGTCAAGTTGACATAGGGTTTTAGACACATAGGGTTTTGGTATCTAGGGTTTTGTCACTTAGGTTTCGGCCTAAGGCTATCAGTGAGGTATTGTAATGTATAAATAAAGGTCAAGAGGACCTGGGTCGGGTTGGTCATTGAGTATTGACACAATATTTTTGTTGATCCAACTCTATTGTGGGAGAGATTATTGTATTGAGAGAGAGCAGTGATAAGAGAGAGAGCCTTATGGTATTGTAAGATCTTCAGCTATGTGCGAAGATCAAGTCCTGCAGCTAGGTGGATAGGAGAGGGGAGAGAAAGAGAGAGAAGAAAGAAGATCTGATAGCTGAGAGCATAGACAAGAACTGTATGATTTACCTTAATAAATCATAAGCACAATTATGTGGACGTATCCCTAGAGGGAGGGTGAACCACGTATATCTCGTGTTATGTATGTGTGATTGATGCTTTGATCTCTGTTGTTGTTATCTTGTTGTTTACATTGTTGTGTTAGATCGGATATATAATTGCACAAGATAGATCTAGCTTGATAAGTGATAGGCACATATTGTGTTGTTGTTCTACTAGATCCACTTGATATTCCCCTGGTTGTAGACATCTCCGTGCTGCAACCCCCTCATAGCTGCTTCAGGTGAGACTGCATCTACTTCGCAAGTGTTGCCGAAAGGGCTAGTAGCTAAGGCTTGTTGGTGAGCTCTTGGAGTGAACCTCGGGTCTACGCCTGTGCCAAAAAATGGTTTCGTTGTTGGGACAAGAATCTTCTTGAGGGAATGTCAAGGTGGTTCCCATCGAAGACATAGATTCAAAAGTGGATAGAGGATCAAGAGAGGGACTTCAAGAAATCCCAAAACAAAAACCCTTAGATGAATACTGAAGATTGGATACAAATATACATATTCACCGACATTCACTAGATATTCTTTGGAGGAATCCATCAGGAGCTACATGAATGGTTGGCTAGGTTAGCTGATACCCAGTTTGAGATCAGATCTAGACCTCCTGTGGTTTGGACTTTGGCATTGATCTAGAAGGTTAAGAGAATTGATAATGCCATATACAGAGCGGTAGATCACTGGTTTGATAGTACCATTGGAGGGTATATCACTGAATTTGTTGTTGACAGAGTAGATTCGTATAGCCAAGCCGAGAGATATTTTTTCAAAGGACCTAGAGGGAAATTTTTTCATTTTCTGAAGTTAATAATCAAGTTGCTCTTTCATGAAAACCATATCTTGAAGATACAATATACCAGTTGGATCTAAAAAGGCTAATGTTCAAGAATTTAGACAACGACAATGACATAGAAGCTGGACATACGTGCAGTGGAAAAGTATTTAGAGGGATTCACCTTGAGAACCTGTTTAAGAAAAAATATGGGGAAGAGGGTTTTTACAGTGGAGAAGAGGTGGATATAACAGAAGAATAGCACTCAAAACCCATTAGGGAAGAGGAAGAAGCTACTGAAGAACTTCGTCGGGATGAGCAAGAAACATCAGGAACTACACAGACCACTGAAGCAAGTAATATCAATCCTACTGTTTTTTCAGAAACACTAAGTAATCAGAATATTCAGAAGCACCAAAGTCCTCAGAGCACTATTACTAGTAGGTCAACATCTACTCAAACAAGAAATCTAGGCAACTACATGGCAGATTAGATGAGGATCCCTATCTTTAGAGGATACGGATCTGAAGATCTTGATCAACATTGGTTCTTGTGTGAAGCCGTATGGAACATTAAAAACATCACCGACGAAGTTGTTAAAATAAATCAATTTAACACTACGCTGAGGGATCGTGTGTTGAGTTGGTACATGAAGCTTGTCTAAGGACTTGCATAGCCTAAACCACTGAATGAGATCAAGAACGCACTAATTGCAGAGTTCAATAAACCTAATTTGGAGTCACAATGTATTACAGAGATGAAGGAGATAAAGTAGAAGGTAGTCGAACCTGTATGGGAGTTCGATCAGAGATTTAAGACCCTAATAGGCCGACTGAATTTCAAGATCCCGGACAAGCATAAAAAAGAATGGGGTATCGCTGCTATTTTACCACATATCAGAGTTCCATTGATGCAACAGAATATTGACTCACAGAAAAAAGCATTGGAGATCATTATGAAGCTTTAATCAACCCCCATGGGAGAATCTAGCTCAGGTATAAGCCAAATCATGAGTCAGTTAACGAGTTTGTCTTTGCAGGTCAAGGACATGAAAAAGGAAAAAGGAAAAGACAAAAGGGAAGACATCTGGTGTATCAGATGAAAATCAGAAGGCCATGACAAGGAGAATTGTCCTCTGTTTCATGAATATTTGGCTTCTGGAGCTCCGAGCCCTTTGAAGCAAGTCACATTACTCTGGTGCAAAGTATGCAGAACTTGACATTGCCTTGGTGAGTGCTATTACATGCAGAAGTACATTCAGACACCCACAAATTTGTATTGCATATTCTGTAAATTAGTAGGGCATGATGACATATATTGTAGAGCTTACAATCTCATGCATGAAATATCAAGAGACATATACAATATCTAAGGTGAAGTACATCAAGAAGGAAACAATGCACAATATAACTCCTCGGGAAGAGGAAACTTCAATCCTCATAGTGGATTCAGAGGACAAGGATGAGGAGGAGGTATGGGTCGAGGCCAAGGACAAATAATCTATTATAACTGTGCACAGCCATGACATCTAGCAAGGGACCATCAGAACTCTTGTACCACTTGTAGTTATTGCAACTCCTTCAAGCATGTCATTGAGGATTGCCCTGTACTACTAGCGAAGCTTTAGGAAAGATGAGGACCTCAGCAGAACCCACAAGTACAACTAATATATTCTGAACCTCATGGAACAGACCCTAGAGTTGTTGTTATCACTCGAGGAGGAGCTGCTACAGGAGAAGATAGAGCATCCCAAGGAAAGACTGCAGAAGGCCCTGGAGTAAGGAAAGCTGCGGAGAAGACCCCAACATTTGATGCTAAGAAAGAAAGACAAATATTTGAGGAGGTAAGAAAAGAGTTCAAAGGAGATCAAGGATATTCATCAAAGACATGACTAGAAATAAGAGAATATGGAATGGCTCACCCATTTGATCAGTCGACTTCGCCAAAAGAATGAAAATAAGTAAGTAAGCTCATCAAATTTTTATACACTTGTATTAAGTTGATTCAGGATGAAAATGTTGTACAAGAATTACAAAACTTAATCAAAAAGTATGATCTAGGGAAAGTAGACCCCTTACTGAATAGGGTAGTACACCAAATTGGTAAGAAGAGAAGGACAAATAAAGAATTACACTTGAATGCTCAGATAAGAGAGTATGATATAGACTATGTGGTCCTTGACTTAGGGCCAGAGGTCAATGTCACGATGAAGCAAACATGGGCGCTAATGGGAAAACCCAAGCTGATATATTCTCCTATCAGGCTTAGGATGGCTAATCAACAAGTTGTCAGCCCATTTGGAAGATTGGAGCATGTCCCTGTGGACATTGACGGAGTTAGAACCTTTGCAGATTTTGAGGTAATTGAAATTATTGATGATAGTTGCCCTTACCCTGCATTGCTAGGAATCGATTAGGCCTTTGACAATTCCATTGTTGTCAATTTGAATAAAATATGTATGACATTTGAAAAATGTGGCCTTAGGGTCATTGCACCATTAGATCCAGATGAGTGTCAGTGATACACAGAACCCATCAGAGAAGAATATCATGCATACGAACTGGAAAACATCTACAAGATGACAACCAGACAACAGAATTACATCAACCCTATCATTGATGGGAATCTGATCTAGCGAAGTGACAATGTGTGTTCATCATATTCAGAAGAAGTGTTGGAGAAATGGAAGAACCAAATGTATGAAGTATCCACAAGAATATGTGCTCCACTGACTAGAGAGGTTCACTGGATTGGTACAAACATAAGTAAATTACCTACCTTCGATGGTCTGAATCCTTTAGAATCCTTCTTGACGGACTTTGAAGAAATTGCATCAACACAAAAGAGGTTGTTGGCTATGGATGAGGCCCTGAAAGACACACCAACAATATGGCGGGGAGGGCATAAAAGAAACATCACAGATTGGACACAATGTCGAACCTTGATGACAACACAGTTCTCAGCACAAGCAGTAAGCTGTGAAGAAAGGTACATAGGTTGAATTTTCCCAAAGGACCATGTGTGAAGATGTGAAGATGCCTAGAGTGACATCCCTCGAGAAAAATGGGTGCATATATGCATTAACACACTGGACATGACCCATATCAATTGGTACCTTCAAGTGGAGTTACGCCTCGTCATTATAGATTGGGAAGGTATGATTCAGAAATTTGTAACCACCTTTTTCTTTGAAAGTGAATATCCTTCAGTAGACCAAGCATTGTAGAACATGAGACAGAAGGTATTAAAGGCGACATCCAACCTCCCTATGGAACAAGAAGAGGACGAATGGACGGCGCCTCTCCAGAAATTGCATATTTGATACAACATCAATGCCGATGATGATGACAATCCTAGGAAGGTGAACATGACTGAGAAAGAAGGCCACAAATATGTGGAAGGACCAATAGTTGAGCTACCATTTATTGGTCATCCCATCAAGATAAAAAAAGGTCAACATTGGGATAGAGGAGACATCAAAGCTTGCCAATGTCAGAGATTACTGGGATGCTACCACCATTGACAAGATTACAGAATTTTTGTATGAATATCAGAACTTTTTTTCGACCAATTTCACTGATATGAAGGGTATCAAAGGACCTATGGGAGATATGTGAGTAACTTTGAAACCAGATGAAAAAATAGTCAAGAAAAGACCCTACAGATTAAACCCGAAATACAAGGAAAAAGTGAAGACTGAGCTCGACAGAATGCTAAAAGTAGGGATTATTGAACCTGTCGAAGAGTCATAGTGGATCAACCCTATGGTAGTACAAGACAAGAAGATAGGAGAAATCAGGATATGTGTGGACCTCAGGAAGTTGAATGATGCTTGTCTCCATGATCCTTTCCCTACACCATTCACTGATGAAGTATTAGACAACGTGGGAGGCAAGGAGGTATATTCTTTTACAGATGGATTTTCAGGATACCATCAGATC